>OLKM01001770.1:0-60000 GCA_900291075.1 Melanogrammus aeglefinus | reverse complement strand
CACACACACACACACACACACACACACGTACAAACACACTCACACATACACCGCACCTCAACAAAGGATATCTTTTTTTGAAATGGCTATAAGGTTAGGATTTTAAACTGCCTTCATCTGTTCCAAAGATCGCTCTGACATTTGGAAAGGTTTCAGTAACCATGTTGGCATCTTTCATTGGCAATTTAGCTCCTGGCTTATAGTTCAATAGCGCTCTATAATTACAAACAGTTACAATGTTTATGTTCCGAACATTTAAAATCAGGAATACATTAATGTCATACACCAATAGACATATCTGACGATAACAAAAGCATTTGTTTTCTTTAGTTTTGTAGTGTGTGCTGTGTGTAGTGTCATGTCATGGAAAACGAATGGAAAGTATTTACAACTTAGGCAGCCTTCCAATTCTTGATTTATTCCTACGCATCACGTCCCATGACTAGTGTCAGACCTGTCTCTGTATAGTATTTATTTAAAAGAATTTATAGATTTATAGAGCTGCACAATTGCAAAGCACATTATAGAGCATAATATGTTTCCCTTTGGACGTTCGAAGGAATGTCCTTTTCTCAGAGGTCTCTTTCGATATGTCTGGTATAAACAGAAAAAGACAAACACAGACATACACACACTGTAACACACATTGTGGCCACTACGTTGGAGGGGAAAAACTATGGTGACACTGTTTGGGAAAACTACATCACTGCAATGTTCGACAGTTTTCGAACCCTTGAACGACCACTGGGTCAGGAAAACTAGGCCAACTATGGTGAAGGAACCGTGGTAACCGTGTTGGGAAAACCATCAGCGATGTTATCCATGGAAAGACGGTCAGCTTGGTCCCACAAGTGGTTCTGCATTACCTCTTAATGTCTGACCATGATGAACTGATTACACTCATTCGAGATTTAAAGATGGATAGATGGGTACTTTAATCTGGGGAACGGCATGTTCTCCAGATGCTTTAGCTGCCCTCAGAAAACACAAAGTACAAACTAATGGCAGAATCTGAGAAGTAAAGGACATAAAGGCCATGTGTTCTGTTCTTAATCCATCCATTGTTTACCCCACTGGACCTCTGGACATCTTTAAGAGATGGAAGACTGAAAAACTGTAGTTGTTAAGGTTTGGTTGCAAATATAATGATCGGGCAATTTCCTAGAACAACACCAACACACAACGGGGCACTAGATATTGGGGGTACCACATAACTATTCTTATTCTTGTGATTATCAATAAAGATCCAGAATTGTTCAGCGCTGGTTGGAGTGGGGTTGCTTGCTTTTGGCCTGCTAGAATTTGAGGATTTTTGTCATGGATTGGATTCTGCCCTTACTGATGTGCATATAAACCTACTACTAAATGTAACATTCTCTCTTCCCTTTTTCAGTCTTTCAAATCATTTGTAACTGCCTGCAGTTTGACCGCTGCTTGCTGTTATACACAGTGTTTGGATTCTGTGTAATACAATTTCATTCTTTGCAATACTTTATTTGATTTGACTCTGGCAGGATCCTCTCCACAGGCCCCTATCAACTGACCATGGTCAATGTTTTGTGGTAAGATTTATGTTGAACTAGTTCATTCCCACTATGGTTGAAGCTTTATCGCTGTATCTTGGTAGATGTTTGGTTCCAACGCTGTGTACATTGCAAATATAGTTTAATAATTTTTTAACACACATTAGTTTCTTTTTAAAGTTTGGCAACCATAAACCTCGCTGGCAGATCCAGCTGTCTCAATGACAGGAGTAGCAGCTGGTCTCGCGTGTGAGCTGTGCTGGGAGATGTGTGCAAGCGGCATAAAGCTTTGGATGACTTATAAAAATGTGTAACTCAATGTTCAAAAATGCTTTAATACAAACAATATAAAATTTTAAAGATGAGGAGAGATCTACTTGATGCTATCCCAGCATTCTGAAACCCTCAAGGCCCATGCTGGGGCATTTTGGGTGCATGCACAGAAACCCGCTCTCAGTGTTGAGGTGACAAATAATGATGGCTAGGGATTGTGTTTCCTTCTTGTAGTTGGATTTGGTCCGGGGTTTTTGTAACCAGTCTTCTAGTGTGCAGCCGTGCTTATTTTGTTTCTTATTAAATCTTTTTCTTTAAGGAAAGACATTCCTACATCAGAGACTGAAGTCCCTTTGCCCCTTCTGCCCTCAGCTTAGCCGGCGAGCCCCAGGTGAACAAAAGCCTGTTTGTTAGAAAACATTGCAAGTGAGGTCCTATATTGTTTGTCCTCCAGAAAATGGACACAAAACGAAAAGGCCTTGCCCTGTTATCTCTTTGGGTTACTTTCACTTCACTTCACACTTCACACTACACACTTCATGTGAACTTCGAATTTCTGAGTCTTGTTCTTTAGCCATGCAATCATTTTAGGATACAGTTTTTAAAATTCTTGTACTAAAATGAAATATTGCATGTGTTCCTCACACACACATCCACACGCACACAGACGCACGCACGCACGCACGCACGCACGCACGCACGCACGCACGCACGCATGCACGCACACACACAGTGTTAGGTCAAGATAATGCTAGCTGGCCTGGTATGTTAGGAATAACTGTTGGAGGCGGAACCTAAATAATTGTCTTTACTTCCTGCCTGGGGAGGAAGTAAAGGAAAACAAACGTCTAAAGAGGCGTGACGTGAGCACGTCTGCCTTTTTGTCCAGCTCTTGATAAAACACCACATAGTTAGGTAGATAATAGGTTAGCCCTGTTTTCTGTTGTAGGGGAATTATTGCTGCTTCGACTCTAATGCCGCGAACACACCAAGCGCGTACCTCGCGTACCATGTACGCGCGTAACGCAGCTAAAATGTTGCTTGACCATTTTGTGTCAAAAATGGTCAGATACGCGCGTAACGCGCGTAGATGAGACCGCCCAAAACTCCCCCCCCCCCGCCGCCATTTTTCTTTTGCTGAAACATTCACTGATCTTACCAGGACAGCCAGTTTCCTCGGCCACGTCGACCCACGCCCTCTCTTTCTTGTTCCTGTCCCGGTACAACACAATCCTGGTGTTGTACAGGACAGGACGGCTGCACACTGCAATGATGAGGTTTTGTGTCCTCCATTGCGGTTCTGTCCTCTCCGTCTCTCTGCCAGTGACGTCGGGTCAAGCTCAACGCTGATTGGCTATTGCGGCGCGTACGCGCGTAGAAAGTTCAATTTTTTGAACTCCTCGTACGCGCGTATATGTACGCGCGTATATATATGCGCGTATATATACGCGCCTCATACGCGCCTAACGCGAGTAAAATGTTGCTTATACGCGTGTAACGCGTGTACGCGTCTCATACGCGCGTAAACCAATGGTTCCCTATGGAAAAATTGCCGATTTTATACGCGTGATACGCGGGTAACGCTTTTGGTGTGGCCGTACCTTAAAGGTCCAAAAGCAGGGCTGCTTTATAAGGATCATAACTTTAGAATTTTTTCCTCTGAGGCAGCTTGCGCTTGAATCTATTCAAATTTAGACTGTTAATAATTTCTTAGTTGTGCATCATTTTGCCATCTCATCCAGTGGATCATTTAAAACACATTGAAAGTATTAACTGTAGGCCTACTGAGTAAACACAACCTATCATTTAATCTATGATCATCATATATGATATGAGAATAACAATACATAATTGGATTAAAATGAGATGAGAGCCCAGAGGATGGACAGAAATCCGCTCATATAGTGAAGGAGCCTTTCAGACTGACTAACACAAATTAACTGTAGGCCTACTGAGTAAACACAACCTATCATTATAACATCTATGATCATAGAAAACACTAATATTGGATTAAAATGAGATGAGAGCCCAGAGGATGGACAGAAATCCGCTCATATAGTGAAGGAGCCTTTCAGACTGAAACAAAGAGTACATCCAACTCACAATCTGGCAGTTGAGCAACAGACAGAGAGAGGGAGAATGAGAAGAAAACACAAACAGGGCCAGGCTCACATCCAGGCCTATGCGCGCACTATTACTATAAAGCTCTCTTTATAGTGGCTCTCTTTATAGTGACTCTCTTTATAGTGAGCACTCTTTATAGTGGCTCTCTTTATAGTGGCTCTCTTTATGGTGAGCTCTTTATAGTGAGATCTCTTTACAGTGCGCTCTCTGATCTCTTTATCGTGTGCTCTCTTTAAAGTGGCTCTCTTTATAGTGAGCTCTCTTTACAGTGCGCTCTCTGATCTCTTTATCGTGTGCTCTCTTTAAAGTGGCTCTCTTTATAGTGAGCTCTCTTTACAGTGCGCTCTCTGATCTCTTTATCATGCGCTCTCTCTATGGTGAGCTCTCTTTAGTGCGCTCTCTTTATGGTGAGCTCTCTTTATAGTGAGCTCTCTCTATAGTGAGCTCTCTTTATAGTGAGCTCTCTCTATGGTGAGCTCTCTTTATGGTGAGCTCTCTTTATAGTGAGCTCTCTCTATAGGTGAGCTCTCTTTATAGTGAGCTCTCTCTATAGTGACCTCTCTTTATAGTGAGCTCTCTCTATAGGGAGCTTTCTTTATAGTGAGCTCTTTCTATAGTGACACAAGGCTGTTTGCGCCTCGCCATTGCGATGCATCCACGGTAAACAGAGCGCACGGTACCGTGCCTCACCCCCACCCTCCTCCTTGACCCGCCTCTCTCCTCCTCATTTGCATTAAAGCTACAGACACCGAAACGGTGCTTTTGAGGAAATCTCAATGTGCGACTGGCTCATAGTGGCTGTAATTCTGCACCACGGCTGAATTTCGGGAACGTCTTCAAATACTGTGTTTGTTAATATCTATATTAAAGCATCCATAAAGTAGCATGCCATTCGACCTTTAATGGTAACACACTCTAGTTTGCTGTGTGGTTTCAGTCTGTAAGGGATCTCTGAAGGAATGCAAGCATGACATACAGGTGTCAGATACAGCATAACCACATTTAACAACAGGGAGCACTATACAATCCCCCATGGGTTACATCAGATCCCCAACCGATTGTGTATGATACATACACCACAGAGCAGTGCAAAGCAGGTGGAAGCTGGGGTGGTGTTATGAAATCCAGCTCAGTAGCTTAATTTAGGCCCCGCCACATGGAAGACGCAGAAGTCTTGTGCGTTTTGGCCGACCGTCCAGACAGATCCGTCGTTTTCGGTGCCTGGAAACACACTTTTTTTTAAAAAAAAATAAATAAAGAGATAAAGAGAAAAACGTCCCTATGCGTTTTCTGCTCAATCTACAAGGTTTAACATCTGCTTCTCCTCCTCAACTGTATGTTTGTATACAGCGCGCAGGATTGCATGCTCCGCCTTGTAAATGAACTATAGCGTTTCTGCAGTTTAGGTGCGTTTTTGCAATGAGTCTGTCTTTATGAAGAAATTCCTGAAACGCCAAGGAAAATGGAGGGGGAAAGATAATTTGGGCTTTGTGTGGACGGGGCCTTAGAGAAAGTGTGTGTGTGTGTGTGTGTGTGTGAGATGTAAGGTCTTAGATTGGTGACCTGTCAGTGTGTTGCCTTTGATTGGACCACGTTAGAGCTATAACACTCAAGCAATAGCGCATGAGTATTGTCCCATAAGAACTAGCTACGCCTGTTTGTTCACCAAGCTACCGCTACCACAGAGACACTTATCTATTTTCAAATGCATACATTTTGTATACTTACTCTGTACAAAAATGAAACACATTTTTTTTTGTAAAAAACCAACCTCAGTGGATTTTCGTTCATCTGACCGAGTTGAACGGTCATTATGAACTACCGCATTAGCGGTATCCAAGATGGCTAGCGCTAATGTGGGACACGTTTCGCTTGTCTGTCGGGTTGTGGGTCTATGCAATTGCCTCCAGAGGCATTTCGGTCTGCACCCCTTGATAATACCTGTTAATACCCATATCTAAAAGGAATTGAGAGGTTCCAGACAGGTATTGGTTGTAAAATACAGCGTGCATAAACTCAACAATAGGTGTTGGTATGCAGTAATAAGTAATAGTATGCAGGGAGACAATAATCTTACTTTGTACAAGTGAGTACCAGCACTATTCAAGTACTGCCCATCAGTCTGGGACCGATGTCAATGCTTTTTAGAAACTTAAAGGCCCAAAATGCAGCCATGATTAAAGTTACAAATTCTTGATGGTTCTTAACAGTAATAATTAATGGAACAACATTAACTCATATGGTCTTTAAAACATATCAGGGGGATTACAGGGGCTGTGGCCTCATTGCTACTCTCTGACTCACCACGGCTGGGACGGGCAGCTGTGCATTTGAGAAAACACACTGGAGTCCACCGCATGCCATCTGGCCCCATGTTCAAAAGTTTCCTTGGGTGATGTCTGTTTATCCGTGGGAGAACAAGAGGGCCAGGCACAACGGGCCAAGACCATTATTGATTGATAATCGTCTCCGCTGGTTATGGGGTCAGACTGTGTTCCCTTCATCGCTGAGACAGGGAATGAATATGAGTGGAGGGGGTGCTGGAGTGTGTGTGTGTGTGTGTGTGTGTGTGTGTGTGTGTGTGTGTGTGTGTGTGTGTGTGTGTGTGTGTGTGTGTGTGTGTGTGTGTGTGTGTGTGTGTGTGCGTGTGTGCGTGTGCGTGTGTGTGCGTGTGTGTGTGTGTGCGAAGTGGAGTAAAGTGACATCCTATGAAGGTATTATTGGAGCAAAAGTCTTTAGCACCTGTAACTGCAGAATTTGAATGCGTACACTAAAGTCACAGCAAATTTGTGTTACAGGTGCACAAATCCTTTTGCTACAATCATTGCAACGCAGTTGGTGCAAAACACATTCGCACACCCGGTTTCATAATCTGAGAACATGGCCAAAATGTGTGCATTCGTAAACCCGAATTTGAACTAATGCATCAGAAGTTGCACATCTGTGAAAATTTTCACAAATAAAATGATAAAGAACGCTATGTTGATTCAGCATTTTAATGAGCGAGCACAAGTCCATTGTTACAACTGCTCGAATCTGCTCCTGCAAGTCTCAGCTGTGGGTTTTTGTTGCAGGTTGTTTTGCAGCACGTCTAGGTGGTAAATGTGTAGCAAAAGTATTCGTATCCGTAGATGCCAGAGATGCCACAATAATGGGACATCAAGTCTACTCACACCACGAGTCATACACCTATCTTGGCCATCACATCAACATTGTGGGTGAGTGTGGGGAGCAGGCACATGAGCTATGTTGTGCCTATAAGAACAGAATCGATCTAATTGATTCCTCCCCACTCCCTGTAGTCATGAAACTGGACGCTATCAGAGAGGTGGCCCTGACAAAGGTACAACACCTCTTTGCAAACGTCAACATCCTGCCAAATGTCCTACAGGACATGAACAATAAAACAGTCCAGGCTGTCAGAAAATGGCTAGGGCTGAACTCCCATCTTCCTCTCACATAAAGAGGGGGGGCTGGGTGTCCCAAACGTGGAATGGGTATACACTGCCAGGCTGACACACCTCATCAGCAGGCTTAACAATGATGTCAGAGAGCTTGCCAGAGCTTCCCTCCTGCTGGACCTCAGGAAGAGGAAGGTCCCTCTGGCCATCAACTTGAATCAGTTGCCCATATTGTGAATGGCTGTACTATGTACAAAGGACTGTGCACTGCACGCCATGATCGACTTGTCGATCCGAATTCCAGCGATGAATTATATCTAGAAATTGATGTGTTTTGTAACATCCCAAATACCCCTGATGTTGTGTTTTTAAACAGAGACAGAAGGGAAGTGCTCTTACCTGAGATAGACTGTGTGTTTGATCTGTGCATGGAAGTTGCTTTCAATGATAAAATCGTGAATTACCAGCCCATTCTGGAAATACTAAGGGACCTAGGCTACCAATGCAAGCTAATAGTGTTTATTTTTGGCAGCTTGGGGCATGTCCACAACCGTGTTTTCAGTGGGTTAAGGCTGGCAGGGCTCTCCAGCAGAAAATCGAAACAATTAGCAAAGTTCTGCTTCATATCTGGCAGTATGGCGCAGGAGACGTTTTTTGTACCCTTGAACAAAGACCTAGCACATCTCTGAAATATTTGAATACTGTCCCTGATTGTTGGACTCAAATAAAGACTTAAAATGTGTGTGTGTGTGTGTGTGTGTGTGTGTGTGTGTGTGTGTGTGTGTGTGTGTGTGTGTGTGTGTGTGTGTGTGTGTGTGTGTGTGTGTGTGTGTGTGTGTGTGTGTGTGTGTGTGTGTGTGTGTGTGTGTGTGTGTGTGTGTGTGTGTGTGTGTGTGTGTGTGTGTGCACGTGCGTATGTGGCTTCTTCCTTTCTCTGTGAAACTGACCAAAGGTATCTATAAAGACGTTCCACTGCACTCCAAAAGCGGCGCAGCCTTAAGCCACATACAGAGCACCACCTGGCTCTTGGTTCTGCTTTCCTGTGGGGAACAGTGTGTGCTGAACTGGGTCTCCTGAGGGCCCAGGAAGCCTTCGGCAGACCCTGGTCAAGTGTGCTTCAATGTGTGTGATTAAGTAAGTGTTAACAGTCAATGGGATGATTAAGCTAACACTAGCAACCCGCTCTCTCCATCCCTTAGTGCTTAATGTCCACTTCCCTCCACTGACCTTCGTCTAGTGTCCCTACAACGTAAGGGACCCGCATGGTGTGTGATTACAGTGGGCGTGTGCTTGTATGTGGATGTGTGTGGGGCCTGGGTATACCATTACCACGATAAGAGTTGGGGTTTATTGCCATGAACTCTGGCCCTAGTTGCACGCCTAGCCATCATGTAACAGCCATCTCTGTTTTGAGTCCTGACCCGCCGTACGAACTGTCGTCGAGGTATTGATGGCCTTCTCGGGCTGTAACAGTCGATTTGTGTGTCACTACACTTGTTCACTAACTCACTGTGGCTTTTCCCAACGAAGTGGTACCTAGAAGTGTGTGTTTTTTATTTGCTGAATGCAACTGCCATATCCTAATTCACACACTGCTGCTGTTCGAGCCGAGTTGCCGAAACACACGTACACACCAAAAACACACACACACACACACACACACACACACACACACGTTGCCCAACACACACACGTACATCATGACATGCAACTGCCATATCCTAATTCACACACTGCTGCTGTTCGAGCCGAGTTGCGAAACACACGTACACACCAAAAACACACACACACACACACACACACACACACACACACACACACACACACACACACACACACACACACACACACACACACACACACACACACACATCAAGGATAAAGACTAGGACAAAATCCCTCCCCTCTAAACCATAGATGGATGCATTATCATTTGTTGTAGTGGAATGAAAGATTGAACCTGAAAGTGAGCTTCTGAGCCAACTTAACTCAAAGACAGCCATTAAGGCCTTCTTAAACAAATACAACTCTAAATGTCCTCCTGTTCGGTGGTGGTGGGGGTGGTGGTGGTAGATACAGTGGGTCGGGGGGGGCAAGGTTACAAGAAGCCTCCCTCAGTCCTAAGTCCCCCCCTCCTCTCCCTGCCAAACATCGGTCTGACTTCCACAGGGCAATAACTGTACTGTGTACCCACATTCATAACAGGTCCAGTGTGTACGAATGCAAATGTATGTATGTATATGTGTGTGTGTGTGTGTGTGTGTGTGTGTGTGTGTGTGTGTGTGTGTGTGTGTGTGTGTGTGTGTGTGTGTGTGTGTGTGTGTGTGTGTGTGTGTGTGTGTGTGTGTGTGTGTGTGTGTGTGTGTGTGTGTGTGTGTGTTTGAATGTAAAATCACACTCCTGTCATTTTACCAACCTTCCTAGTCAAGTAACAGCATTTGTATCCTTTTTTCAATTCATGTTTCTTTATTTGCGAGTGAAACTCCAGATTTGGCACAAAGTTACAGGGCCATTACAGTACCAGAACTATTTACAAATATGAGTGTTGTGAGAGAGTTGTGTAACTGTATCCGAATCTATGTGTGCGTTATCAAATATACAAATGTAAAACATTGATCTGTAAATGTGTAGACACATCTGTACATTGTACATAGATATTAATGGGTGAGAAGTTGAAGGATTATTAAGAGAAGCAAAGACAACATAAATCATGAGCTCCATGGTATTATAGGGTAGCTTCAACACAGCCTGATCCAAGCCGTCATGTTAAACTAGAAAATGCATTTCCTGCAGAAAAGTGCTGCGGTGAGTGCTGTAGTACAATTTTTTTAAATAAAGCCACATAGACTAAGACATAAAGAAACGTTAAATGGCTTAAATCAAGTGAAGGTATTTGAACAAAAATTCAAAAGTCTAAATGGAGTAAACAATTTAAACATGCACACCATTAAAGAAAAAGTAAATAGTTGGAAACAAATAAAGTGACAGCTGAAAAGCGCAAAGCATTGCCAAAAATGCAGAAATGTAAAAGGTCAAATGCATTGCCCTGCACTGCAGTAGCCCAATAGAGCGGGAAAAACAACCCAATCTGGCAACACTGCCTGAACGTCCCCCAAAAGTAGCCCAATCCAGCGGGACAAATCGCCCAACCTGGCAACACTGCTGAACGTCTCACGCTCCAGCGTCATTGTAAATCAACGAGACCAACTGAAAACGAAGCCGGTATGAAACTAAAACTATTATTCTGAATAAATGTTAAATGATATCGAAGTTCCGTTTGGACATTATTGAAGATACAAGTGTGTAGATGTATTTAATGGTTTGAACGATGGTAAACGGTTGACATTTGACCGGGTTACGATGTCTTAAGTAGGCCTAGGCTAATTTTAGTGTCTGAATGGGCAGACGGCTTCAATGGAACCAACTGAGGGTTTTGAGCAGGTTGAAAAAGATACAATTTCAAAGTAGAATATCTTAAAAAGTAAAATATTTAAAAAATCTGAAAAGAAGGGCGCGATTCCAAGCTATTCTGAATATTTTAAAATATTTAAAAAAAGTCTGAGTCTAGGTGAACATTTGAGGAAGTAGACTTCAGGAAGTAAAATTGGTAGAGAAAGATAGAAAGAAAGAAAAAAAGAAAGAAAGAAAGAAAGAAACTTCTGAAGAACAGCGCTGTATGCAGCACTCACCTAATCACTGGCTGCTACTGCCAGCTGGTGGTCTGTAGACCGTACAGCAACTGAGGAACAGAGGCCACATTCCCAACCCATTTGCAAATCATAACACATATTTGAAGATCTCTTTGCCACGGCAGAAGTGTAGGCATATGTAAAAAGACAGCCAATCGAGAGGCCCGCCTGCGTTGTAACAGGCTACACATTTAAAGGTTAAAGAGGAAACAGAGGGAAAGGCAGAGACAGATTCCAGTGGAGGAGATGATGTCAGTGCCCGACCGTTTTGTCCCTCTCTCTATGCCCGCTGTCTTTCTCTTCCTTCCCTATACACCTCTATCCACCTTCTCTCTTTTTCTGTCTGTCGGTCTGTCTGTCTGTCTGTCTGTCTGTCTGTCTGTCTGTCTGGCTGTCTGCCCCTCTCTCTCTCTCTCTCTCTCTCTCTCTCTCTCTCTCTCTCTCTCTCTCTCTCTCTCTCTCTCTCTCTCTCTCTCTCTCTCTCTCTCTCTCTCTCTCTCTCTCTCTCTCTCTCTCTCTCTCTCTCTCTCTCTCTCTCTCTCTCTCTCTCTCTCTCTCTCTCAGTTGAAATAGAGATCTAGCCCTTCTGCCATAATGTTTCCATTCCCTCAGGATTTACTTCTAACCTGGCCGGGGCCTGGGGTATCCCGTGCCCAAACTGTGAACAATCCAAGCCAACTAGCCTCCAAAAGCCATCCTAAATCTTGCAAGCTTACCTGCGGTTTTGCCTGGAGATATTAGCATGGAACCAGCCCAACCCGGTCAGCTAGGCGGCTCTGAACATTTGCTTATGGTGTTGAGCTTTTGAAATACGTAAACTTCTTGTTCTGTTCTCGGATCTGGCTGGCTGAAATTAATCCAATCAGTTGCTGAGGAACAAAGAGTACAGAAGGTCGACATTCCAGACCTACTGATCAAAGCAGTAATGGCCTGGCTTCTGTATGAAAGGCCTGATTAGGAGCCGGAGGGTTGGTCGTCCAATAGGGAGTCTCATCATAGAGTCAAAGGATGTGAGTAGACTACAAATTGACCACCAACCACTATTATACAGGGGACATTGAGGGGAAACAGTTTTTTTCTTTTCAGACACACACAAACACACACACACAAACAGCCACAGACATAAGCATGCACACACACACACACACACACACACACACACACACACACACACACACACACACACACACACACACACACACACACACACACACACACACACACACACACACACACACACACACACACACACTTACCCAAACAAACACACACACAAACCAAGGCACACACACACACACAAATACAAACACAAATCCAATCGCCACAGGTTGACCTGTTGAAAGTGTTTTCATTGTGTGTTGGTCATAAAAATCGCTTTGTTTATCCACCATTATGTGACCTTTGTGTTCCTGTATTTGTTGTCATTGTTATGGGGGTCACCGGGGCTCAACGTGGGAACAACATCGACCAGGATGAAAAGACAGAGCGAGGATTTGGCGTTTCCCTGGTGGAGAGGGGGTAGGGGTGTGTGTGGGGTCAGGGGGGGGGTCACGGTTGGAGCCCCAATGAGAGGCAAATGTTTTCCGTCAGTATGTGTGTGTGGGGAGAGAGAGAGAGAGAGAGGGAGGGAGAGGGAGAGGGAGAGGGAGAGGGAGAGAGAGAGAGAGAGAGAGAGAGAGAGAGAGAGAGAGAGAGAGAGAGAGAGAGAGAGACAGACAGACAGACAGACAGACAGACAGACAGACAGACAGACAGACAGACAGACAGACAGACAGACAGACAGACAGACAGACAGACAGACAGACAGACAGACAGACAGACAGACAGACAGACAGACAGACAGACAGACAGACAGACAGAGGGAGAGGGAGAGGGAGAGAGAAATAATGAGAATGAGAGAGCGAGCAAGACAGAGAATGATTGAGAGAGGGAGAGAGAGAGAGCAAGCCAGATTGAGAGAGAGAATGAGAACGAGAGAGAGAGAGCAAGACAGAGAATGAGAGAGAGAGAGAGAGAGAGAGAGAGAGAGAGAGAGAGAGAGAGAGAGAGAGAGAGAGAGAGAGAGAGAGAGAGAGAGAGAGAGAGAGAGAGAGAGAGAGAGAGAGGAGAGAGGAGAGAGAGAGAGAGAGAGAGAGAGAGAGAGAGAGAGAGAGAGAGAGAGAGAGAGAGAGAGAAAGAGCAAGACAGAATGAGAGAGAGAGAGAGAGAAAGAGCAAGACAGAATGAGAGAGAGAGCAAGACAGAATGAGAGAGAGAGCAAGACAGAATGAGAGAGAGAGAGAGAGAAAGAGGGAATTCCTTTCTGTCTTCTTAAGGATGGCTGGAAATGTTACACACACACACCTGGGCCTCTTTCGGATTGGGCTCACTCTAATCCCTTGAATAGGAGGTCGTCCTAAATTTTCTTTTCAATACCCTCCAACCAAACATTTAGCCGGGGAAAAAGAAGAATCTACAAGCTCATGTTTTATTTAGTTCTGATTGCTGTTGGTCTATCTAAATGCATCCAGAGGTATTTAGTCTTTCTGAGAGGTAACAGAAACAAGGTCCTTTTATCGTGTATTCACAACAAAGATAAGATACATAGGCCTACAGGGTCAATGCAAAGATGCAAATAGATTATTATTTTTTTGGTGGCAGCGCAAATGGCTCCATTGGATTCTACTTACAAAAACGACATGGATTAGTTTATTTCGCATGTGTGCTCCATTTCAACTATTTGCGCTTTGAGGTTTGCTTGATGCTAAACTCGCAGAAGAAAGTTTGCGTGAGCCATGGGCAAATGTAGAAAATCAAAACGGGGCATTTGACAAAGTCAAAATGGCCATTGTTAACAATGTAGGACATGAAGTAACAGCCTATTTATGTTTCTCAACCCACAAGCCTTTTGATCATCCATAGTAGTAAACTGCATTTATAGACTGATAATAATCGCTGTCTGTTATTTGATCACATCATTTATGTTCATGTATCTATTCTAGATAGCATTTGCGCTGCAAGCCAATGTTTACTTGCACTGCGGTGAGTGAATAGAGGTTGCTTTTGATCAAAAACAACCTATATTCACGTTGTGCGGTTGTATCGCAAGAGTTTTGTGTTTTTTTTGCAACTCCCTCCTGGCTAGACTCCTGCGTGGTAAAACCTTTGCAGCATATCCAGAACGCGGCAGCGCGCCTCATGTTCAACCTACCTTAGTTCTATGTGTCCCCCCTCTTCCAGTACCTCCATTGCCTCCCTGTGGTCTGTATCAGATTAAAGATGATGGTATTGGCCTACAAGGGGGTCAATGGAAATGCCCTTGCCTACCTCCAAGCATTGGTCAGACCACACGAAGTGGTTGAAATAAATTGATTTCATACAAACCATAAAAGCCTCTCCCTGTGTCATTGTGTGTTCGTGTATCCGAGGTGCGTGCGTGCGTGGGGGGTTCTTGATTGACTGATTTCCGAATATTATTGAAGTACTTCTCAGTGAATATCGAATGGTATTTTTGCCAGGAATGCACATCCCTAGCACCATCCAGGTGTAAAAAACGAGCTCACGACACTATTTCAACAACCCCTGTTTGTGAATTCAGAAATGCAAATGCCATAACCAAGTTTATTTTTGCTTTCATAGCTGCTATACGGCCATTCTCCGTTGTTGACAAACAAGTGTTTATTTTAAATTTCCCCCTTAACTATGAACTGTACCGTACCGTGACTTAAAAACCGAGGTACGTACCGAACCGTGACTTTTGTGTACCGTTACCACGTACTGGTTTAATTGTAGACGCCCTTAATGTGTGATTTTGTGCCACCCGCAGGCGAAGTGGTGAATTACGCGAAAGAGCAATTGCTCTAATTGACCCTGTGACGTCTTGGAATGAGATTAAAAAAAAGTTTTGGAGCTATCGACAAAAAATGCAGCTTCCTTCTGAAGCTATGGTTGAAAGAATAATGTTCGCCAATTAGCATTAAAAACTGTTTGTCATTTGAGGCTATGATTCTGAAGAAGAACATTGCTGAAGGTTTCTCGAATTGTACAGTACAGTACTGTAGCCTACAGTAAAACCGATCTTGACGGACATTATGGGTGCCAAATGCAACAATGTTCGGCATGCAAAATAGGTTTGTTAACTAGCTTCTGAAATGTTCATCCATGGGGAAGTGGGGAAGTGTTAACTGTGACGCTATCACAGTTAACAGATGTTATAGCGCTCCCTATTGGAATGATCATCTCAATGAATTTAAATATTGTGGAAAAGTTAATTAACTTCAATAGTTACATTTAAAAAGAAACTCATATATTATATAGATTTATTCCAACAACAGTAAAATATTTCAAGCCTTTATTTGTATTAAACTTGATGATTATGGCTTACAGTTCAGGAAAACCCTCCATTTTATTTATTTTTTTATTTTTTAAATTAAGTACATTTTCCACAATATTCTATGATGCACCAAACCCCCATCTTTTGGCCAGTCAACCGCTGAGATATAGGCATTACCAATCCGGAATAATAATAACCATACTCCATAACAAGAGTATCCAACATGATTTTCCATATACTGTACATCTGAGCAGTTGGTCATATACTTGAATTGTCTGTTAATTTACGGTCTAGTAACTTTTCTATCTAATTGTGCCCTTAACGTTAGGTAAACCAGCTTGCGTTCTGGAGGTGGTTCATGAAGCATCTCTTAAACACAGGAAGAATTCAGTTTATAGTGGAAGTGAGCGGAATGGTAAATAAGCCATGCCCACATGTTTTTAATTTACCAGGTAATCTTGGGTTTGGCAGAAATGGCAGAGGCCATGGGCCTGTACAGATGCAACCGTTAACCCACTTTAACTCCTGAGGAACCTTTACGAAAGGAAAGAAGATGTTTGTAACCCATAATCCTTTATGGCGGCAATATTAAAAGCAACAGGCCATCAACAAAGTTACCGACTGCACGCAAA
Source organism: Melanogrammus aeglefinus (assembly GCA_900291075.1). NCBI lineage: Eukaryota > Metazoa > Chordata > Actinopteri > Gadiformes > Gadidae > Melanogrammus > Melanogrammus aeglefinus. Next base: position 44,046 of record OLKM01001770.1, on the reverse strand, counting down.
GACACATGAGAGACGCGGTAAAGCAGAAGAAGAGAAGAGAAGAAAATACAATTGATAGTGGATAGCAATTCCAGAAACATAATTATTTGAATCAAAATTAATTAATTTATTGATGGTTAGTAAGCACATAATATACACCATAAGGAAAAAATCGACAAATTCATAAAACCTTAAATGGTTTCGTTCACTGTGTGGAGAAGAAAGCATTCAGAACTGGTGTTAGCTTGAAACATGTCATCAGAAGAAGCATAGACTACAATTATATACATATTTGGGAATGAACGAATAAATGGATGAATGGTGAACCAGCAAAATAGTATGGTGCACTTTAAATGATGGGGAAACGGTGACTAGTCACTCATATGGATTCATCTGAAGGCTGGGCGTTTACCAGGAAGGGTTAAGGTTTAATATATAATAATAAACAATAAATAATTTCAAATATTATTATTAATTTTAAATATTTCATTTAGGCAGAAATAGACCGGAAGTGTCTTCAGAATAAATGATAGAAGGCCAACTAGGTATGGTATTCTGAGAAATACAAATGGTCAAATAGATTTATAAATTTCTTATTCAAATTTAGATAGAATTGGTGAATGGGATGTGATGGACAAATACACTCTTAGTAGCGATTATTATTCAATTATTTGCAGGTTTGGTAAGGATTTGAGGAGAGTAGTGGAAGAGAAAGTTCCTAAATATATTTTTTGTAATGCCAAATGGGATCAATTCCAGGAGAGTACTGGAAGCTTAATTGGAGAGGTTATCAGTGAGGATTCTGTGGACAATTGGAATGCTGCCATTAACCTCATGCTACATGAGGCTGCTTGTTGTTCCATTACTGTTATAAAAGTATCTGATTATAAAAGTATCCAATAATGTATAATGCAACAGAGTATAAGAGATTAAGGGCAGTGGCAAGAAGAGCTATTTAAGAGGCGATTTCAGTGAGCCAGGGAGTTGAGAGATGTAGGAAGAGGACAGAGTGGATGACACTTAATCAGTGGAAATTGGAGGGTTTTGATAATGCTAATCCCATTAATCGTTCTTTTACTATTAAACAGTTGAAAGAAGCATTTATGTCTGGGGAAAATACTACCCCATGGAGAGATAGCTTGTCATACAAGTTATTTAAACATCTGGATGATATTGTACTCTGATATTGTATTTTGTTTAATGCTGTTTGGGCTGGGGGTTTCTTTCCAAAGGAATGGATACATGCATTATGGTCCCTATCTTGAAGCCAGGCAAAGGGGCAGCCAACCCTAGTTCATACCCCCATAGAGCACTCACAGCAGTGCTATATGTACAATTATGGGGAGAATTGTTACTAATAGATTAGTGTATTTATTAGAGACCAAAGGACTCTGTTGTTTTTCAGGGTGGCTCCGAAATGGGAGGTCCACAATGGAGTGAGTTACAGTTTTAGGTCTGGATATTAAAAGGGCATTTGGCAATAAGGAAAGTGTGTTTTCTGAGATATTTGTATATCTGTTATTAGTCCAGTTTTATTAAATATGATGATTATTGATATTTTCTGAAAAGTTGAGAGAGCATTTAAGTAGTCTATTTATTTATTTATTTATTTATTTATTTGCCGATGATGGGGTTATCTGGAAAAAAAGGGAGTAATGTTGGGTTTATTGAAAGCAGATACAGAGAGCATTAGTGTCAGGAATGGGGGAACACATGGGGCTTCAAAATATCTGCCTCTAAGTCTAAGTATATGGTATTTGGCTTTAAAAGGAAGTTACCTGATATGTGTTTGTGTATGGGTCTCCATTGGAGAAGGGAAAACTTCAAATTTTGGTGCATGTCAGTAAAATGTTAACGTTAACCAAAGTAGCTGCTTGTGAGTGGGGGGCTAACAGGAAGACAATCATTCTAATTGTCCACGCTTGATCAGATCTTCTCTTGGCTAATGGGTGCTTTGTGTATGGGTCTGCGTCTAAATCTGTTCTGGCAAGGCTAGATGTGCTGCAGGCCAGGGCTTTATACAAGAGGCTTTGCTGTGGGGCCTTCAGAGCTTCCCCAGACCACTGCCATGCTTATTCAAATGAGAGAAATGCCCTTACGGTTACGGCGTATTAAGTTATGGTTACAGCATTGGGTAAAGCTAAGTGGGGTCATCGTACTTTTCCAGCAAGGTGCCTGCTTCAAGAGTCTGATGGTGGCAATAAGAATAAAACATTTTGGTTTAATCTAAATCAGTGGGCTGGGAGGCTGAGTATGGAACAGGTAAGTGTAGCAGAGCATACAAGCGGTCTACCTATGCCATGTTGGGTGCTGCCCGGGCTGAATATTGAACTGGTTTTTCTACAGGAAAAAGATAAGAAGCTGGTCACTCCAAACATAGCAGAACATCTAAATTAAATTAGTGGCAATACTTGATTTTTTGATTGAGGAAACCAGACCTAGAGAGGTTATCATCTGTTCTGACTCTGCAGCTGCTCTGAAAGCCTTAAGAGGGGGGACATCCAAGGACCGACCTGATATTATTCGTGACATTCTAACTTTGTATTTTAGAATTGGGTTTCGATCTAACATCACCTTTTGCTGGGTTCCTGGACACAGTGGGGTTGGGGGGAATGAGCAGGTGGCTCAGATTGCAAAACAGAGTTTGAGTAGAGAAGTAGATGTTCATATATCCTGGGGGAGAGAGGAGCTGAGAGAAGGAATTAAAGAGGGCTTAATGAAGGAATGGCAGAGAGGGTGAGGAAATAGGGGTAAACACTATTTCTCAGTCAGGCAACTTTTTAAGAATTCCATTATTAATTAGCCTATTTATGAAAGCTTTTTTTTATTCTAAAGACATGGTCAGCCTATCTTTTTAGACACTATTTATCTTTACAATCTTAAGTTAAAAAAAGATGTACCTGCACTTTTCAGTCCCGTAGAGATTCAGTTAAACTGTGTATGTTTAGGCTGGGTCCCTGTGGGCTAAATCACTTTTAATTTATTGTAGGAAAACATGTGTCTGGTTTACGTGAATGTGGGAGTTCCAAGACAGTTAAACATGTCTTTCTGGAGTGTAGAAAATATAGGACAGAAATACATATATTATATATTATTTGATAGACTGTTAGGACTTGGAGTTGGGGCTTTCTCTGTTTTTTCTTTGTTTGGACACAACTAGAACCACCACTTGATCTCCAAGGCAATTCTGCAGTTCCTGCACAATATGCAAAAATGGAGTTCAACATCTGACCTGTGGAGGGCAGTAATACGTTAAACAGCGTTTTAACCGCCGGAAATTAACAAATAGAAGAAGAAGAAGTGCCGTCGCCACTAGAGCTCATTCACAACCTGAGTGAACATGGCGGTGGTGGTGCGGAGCCTCCAAGACCAGCTTGAAAAGGCCAAAGAGAGCCTCAAGAATGTCGACGAAAACATCCGAAAACTCACTGGACGCGATCCTAATGAGTCAAGGTAACACGTCGACCATGCACCTGGAACATCTACCCCGACTGTTGGTTTAAATTGCCAACATCGGATGGCTAACTAATGCTAACGTTAGCCAAGCTTCACTAGCATGGGACGCTAACCGGGTTTCATCGGACATGTGGCGATTCTGTTTTTATTTTGCTAATATTAACATGCGTTTGCCCGTGATCCAAGCTAATAATGAAATAGCTGCAGCAGTACGAGATTACGAAGTAAAGATGGAATGACGCAAACTAGACCACTAGCCTGTAAAACATCTGACAGATTACCAGAGTATTGCAGAACCGGTCCTGTATAGTGATACGATCCAACTATATCTGTTGATCATTTGTCACATAGTGACTGGTGAACTGTAAATGAAAGATGATTTGAATGCAATGATCATCCAATGTCTTCACAGACCGGGCCAAATGAGACGGCTCAGCGGCCCCATGGCGGCCGGCCCAGGTGGAGGTAGAGGCAGAGGGAGCAACCTGCTCAGGTACACCCACAACACCGCCGCTAACATTGTTGACCCGCAAACAACCCCGAAAAGAAAACTGTATGTTCATGACAATAATTTGTTTACGCTTCTTTTGATGACCTATTTAAATCAAACACCAGTAATGAATGGTTTATTCTCCAAATAGTGGACAACACCCTATACGGTTTTATGAGTTTGTAGATAAGTTAAACACTATAAACATAGCCTCTTTGCCATTTCCGCACAAGCCAAGACAGACCAAAGGTTTACCTGGTAAATTAAACCTTTGGGCGTGGCTTATTTACCATTCCGCCCACTTCCAATATAAACTGAATTGTTACCTGTGTTCAAGAGATGCTTCATAAACCAGCTCAAGTGTGCCAGCTGGTTGACCTTATGTCAATGTGTGGAACATTTACCACTCTCATACCTAGGCTGAAACGACGATAACAGAGAATCCAATTATTTTTTTTCCAATGTATGTCTTGATTTATGTTTATTTGCTGGTGTTTCTCTCTGGTTCTTCCTAGGCGTGGTCTCTCGGACATGGGAGGTGGTGCCCCCCCGGCAAAGCAGAGGGACATCGAAGGGGCCCTGCTACGGTATGTTTTTTCAATTAATTGTGCTTTAACATCAACAGTGATTAATGTGTCAAAGAAAGCAAAATGGAAAACAAAGGTCACACACATTTCTTTAATTAGCCATATATATTAATATATCTTTAATATGCGTGATGGTTCTGTTCAACGTCACTTCATAAGAAAGTACAAAAGAGAAAGACTTTAATTTGTACTTGGTTGACAGGATTATCTAAAATGAGGTCATGACGCATGTGCGTTTTTGGTGTAGTCCTTTTGTTCATATATTTTACAGAAAACATAGTTTATTGTGATATATATCGAGATATGTAATGACGCATCGTGGGGAAAGATTTTGCCATATCACACATGGGCCTTTCACACCGCCGCAAAATCTGAGCCGGTTCCGGGCTAGTTCGGAGCTAAAGCCAGTGTTTTGGTTTCACCAGAGAACCGGCTCCGGCCTGTAAAAACCGGTTCAGGTTCAGCTCCTCCAGCCCCAAGATTGAGCTGGGCTAGAACGAGAACTCCCTTTACGCCAGGGGCAGGGGGCGGGGTTATCCTTACTAGGGCCGATATTTGCGGTTTTTAAGTGTATCGGCATTGGCCGATAAGCGGCTGCTGAGTTCGCCGATAGTTTTTTTCCCGGCATTATTCACTGACATTTATTTTTACTATTTGTCAATATTGTTTATTAAAGTTCAATAAATGTTCCCTTTTAAATTGGGACTTGTAACATTTGTTGTCATCATTGTGTCATTTTTATGATGTAAATTGAGGGAGCAAAAGCAGTATCGGCTCCAAATATCGGCTTAAGAAAATCGGTAGCCCATATCGGTCATCGGCTAAGGCTGATGAAAAAAAATCGGTATCGGCATCGGCACTAAAAAATCCATATCGGTCGATCCCTAATCCTTACCTTCATAAACAGGAAGACCAACGAAGACCGGCATTTTTAAAAACACTGAAGTAAACAATGGACGTGAATCCGTGTATGGTTGGTTCTTTGAATATTCAGATTTAAAACAAAATCAGAAAAAAACAATTAACAGACCTTTTTTGTTTTTTCTGATTTGGTTTTGAAACTGAAAAAGGGCAAGAGGAATAAACAAATAAACGGCATGCGTTTGTGTGTCTTGTGTGTTTTTTAAACCTGAAACAGAAAAACAAAAATGGATACATTTATAGTAATAGGCTACACCAGAAGGCAGAACGCAGCAAAGAAAAAAGAGCCAACCACCTAAACCAGCAATAGACTGTCAAATTATATTTAGCCTTAGTTATGGCCGCACTTGAACCTTATGGCGATTTTATTCGTGAACTATTTGACACTGTTTATTACTTTTGCCCTTTTTCAGTTTCAAAACCAAATCAGAAAAACCAAAAAACGACCTAATTGTTTATTCTAGTTTTAGTTTTAAATCGGAATATTCAAAGAACGAACCATACACGGATTGAATCGAAGACAAAATTGTTGTTGTTGTTGTGTTTGAAACTGGCGCGAGGGTTCTTCTTATTGTACAGTTCCGGCAAGGCGCGAGGGTTTCTGGGAAAGCGGAGACGTATGCAGACGTTTGCAGTGACGTCATGACGTTGCTCTTGCCGGCTCCATGGCTGGCTCTGGCCGGTGTGAAACCAACTGGTTCAAAATTGTTATGGCTGGAACCAGTTTTGAACTGGCACTAGCACCAGCCCGGAACTGGCTCTAGGTTATTTTTGGTGTGAAAGGCCTAACACACACTTGGCATTGTTGTGCTCATGTATGCAGGTTAGACTTTGAGCACCGAGGAAACGGCAAGCTTGGCCACTAGAGGATGCTGAATTATACAATGCACGATTGAACAACTTATCCGTGGTGTGGCTCATGTCCTATTGTCCTGTTGCTGTTTCTTGCAGGCTGGCTGGGGACCAGAGAGCCAGGAGAGATTCACGCCACGACAGCGACGCCGAGGATGATGACGATGTCAAAAAGGTTCGGAGCCTTATAAACCCTGTGTTGGCTGATCATTTATAGCCCATGGCATGTTCAAAGTTGCCTAGCTTTAATCCACCCAGCTAACCCCGATGTGTTCTTGTGCCCAGCCGGCGCTGCAGTCGTCTGTGGTAGCTACCTCCAAAGAGCGGACCCGCCGAGACCTCATCCAAGACCAGACCATGGACGAGCGGGGGAAACAGAGGTAAAGCCCTATGCAGTGCTGTAGATGTAGACATTTGTGTCTATTTGGAGTGACCTGTGTGCATTCTGGTATTTCACTGCATCCCCGTCTTATAATATCTGGCTGCATGTGCCTTTCTCTCTGTCAGGAATCGGCGTATGTTTGGCCTGCTCATGGGGACCCTGCAGAAGTTCAAGCAGGAATCCAACGTTGCTACGGACAAGGTAAGAGGATTTGCATATTGCAAATTGTGCATTATTATTATTATTGGTTGCCATGGCTACCAGAGAGGACGCTGGCATTGTTTGTTCGCCGCTTCTCTGCCCTTGATCTTTTTTCAATTTTGTGACTGTTAAAATAGTTTTTCCTGTTATTTTTCCACTTTTACTATTTACATTTTTTATCAAGCTATTGTTGCGAGCCCTACCCATTTTACGGGACATTGATCCTAAGACTCGCCGGCGTTGTTAACGGGGTAGCTAGGCACCTAGCTGCTTCCAACGGTCAGTCTTTGCCCCACCGGGAAGGAGCCCTCTTGTTCCAACCATCTACGTCGCCATGCCGGACAACTCTCCTCCCTTCCACCACCTTCCAGTACCTGGAGTTAACGCTTGTGTAGCCATCCCTCCTTGGCAAGCATGATGTTTAGTTATTCCAGCTCGCAACTCCGCCAACCTAACCCTGCAACCTCTCTTGGATTTAACAACCCCATCATCAACGAGCTTGGACTTCTCCGCCGCCCTCGTTAGAGCTTAGAGGCTCCGGCCGAAAACTCATCCCGTCTCTCTGGTCATCTGTCACACGTCTGACACGTCGTCGGAGCGTCATCTCTCCAGCTAACGTCAACACGGGGAATACCACAAGATCTTGGTACTCCAGCATGGAGAACAACGCGGGATCTCCGCACTCTTGGCTGGATAGACTTCCTGGAGTGGATTCCAGCCTGCGCGGAGTGGATTTTAATGCTTTGCGACCTGTACAAAGATTTACCCCACAGTCATTTGTTAAATTCAAACTATTTAACTGTCAATCTATCAACTACAAATCCAGCCTGATTGAAGAGCACATCAGGGAGAAAGGACTTGATTTCATGTGTCTGACGGTAATCTTGCACCAGCCAGAGGTTTATGCTGCCCTTACTGAAGCCTGCGCACCCGGGTACAGTTACTTGGAGGCAGCCCGCAGCACTGGCCGTGGTGGTGGCCTAGCTGTCATCGTTTTTACCTGCATTAAAAACTGCTGTCAACGGACCACTATTGAAAAAAACCCACCCTGGATCCAAAAGTTCTCTCCAACTACAGGCCAATCTTCCGTTCCTGTCAAAGGCTCTGGAGAAAACAGTTGCAGCACAACTTCAGGACCACCTCATACAGAATAATCTGTTTGAGAAATTTCAGTCTGCCTCATCGGCACATCAGCTCCTCCCAAATCACCAATATCACTTTCTCTGGCCAAAACATTCCCCTTTCCATATCTGTCACCAACCTGGGTGTTAAAATGGACCAGCAACTAAATTATGACACCCACATCAATCACCTCCGCAAGACCGCATTCTACCACCTTAAAAACATTGCCAAACTCCGGCCTACACTCTCCCTGGCAGATTCAGAGAGGCTCGTCCACGCCTTTGTCTCCTCCAGGTTGGATTACTGCAATGCACTCCTCATCGGGATCTCTGGCAAGAGCATCCAGAAGCTCCAGCACGTACAAAACAGCGCTGCCAGGATCCTGATGAGGGACCACCCCCATCCTCTAATCCCTTCACTGGCTCCCTGTCGCATTCAGAATTGAATTCAAGATCTCCCTCCTCATCCACCAGTGCATCCACGGACATGCCCCCCCACCTCCAGGAGCTCCTCACCCTCCAGACCACCTCACGCACCCTTCGCTCTGCATCAGCACACACCCTCAGACCACCCAAGACTAAAATCTGCACCATGGGTGATCGGGCTTTCTCCGCTGCTGTCCCAAGATTATGGAACCCCCTCCCTGACCACCTGAAGGCCCCCCAGACTATGGAACGCCCTCCCTGACCACCTGAAGGCCCCCCAGACTATGGAACGCCCTCCCTGGCAACCTGAAGGCCCCACAGACTATGGAACGCCCTCCCTGACCACCTGACGGTCCCACAGACTATGGAACGCCCTCCCTGACCACCTGAAGGCCCCACAGACTATGGAATCCCCTCCCTGACCACCTGAAGGCCCCACAGACTATGGAACCCCCTCCCTGACCACCTGAAGGCCCCACAGACTATGGAATCCCCTCCCTGGCCACCAGAAGGCCCCACAGACTATAGAACGCCCTCCCTGACCACCTGACGGCCCCACAGACTATGGAATCCCCTCCCTGACCACCTGAAGGCCCCACAGACTATGGAATCCCCTCCCTGACCACCTGAAGGCCCCACAGACTACAGCTGTTTTTTTTTTGTTTTTTTTTTTAAATGTTTATGCATTATATGTTTAACCAACCCGTTTTTTTATTTTTCCTCTCTTAAACTCTGTAGCACTTTGAGATTTCTGAATGTAAAGTGCTCTACAAATTAAATGTATTATTATTATTAGCTAAATGCAAGTACCATAATTAAGCAGAGTTTCAATTAAACACAGTTCTCTTAGTAGTATTGGCTGGGTGTAGCAACATGTTTTGACAAATAAACGCTTGTCTCATTCAGAAGTTAGGGTTTAAAAGTTCTTGGCAAATATAATTAAATAACACCAAGCCAAACAGTCGCAATTGCACCATACGTTCACTAGGTAGTGATGAGAGACATGTGTTTTGACGAATTTGACCTATTTCCTAAAGCATATCAAGGTTTTCCACTCGATCCTCATATTGATATCCATGCCTTGTTGTTTCTTTGCCCCGTTGTAGCAAAAGCGGCGTTGTGAGATCGAACAAAAGCTGGAGGTGCAGGCGGAGGCTGAGAAGAGAAAGGTGGAGGGCGAGAGGAGAGAGCTTTTTGAGGAGAGACGGGCCAAGCAGACTGAGCTGAAGCTACTGGAGCAGAAAGTGGAATTGGCTCAGCTGGTACGGGAACCTTTTCAATGTGTTTAGGGCTTGGCAATCTTACAAAAAATGATGTTTTGGAACCGAGATGAAATGGATACAGGGTGTCCGCGCATCCTTAAATAGTCTTAAAAAGTCTTAAATTCATGTTTCTAAATTGAAGGCCTTAAAAAGTCTTAAATTCGTTACAAATGTCATATGCTGGTCTTAAATACTGTAACTCAAGGTCTTAAATTTGTCGGGGCAGGACTATATATATTTTTATTTTTCTCAGGGGACTTTTCAGAGAGGACATGTAGAGAGGCTTCTTTCCTGCTAGCTGCATATATAAACGATTATCTGCGTGCTTGCTGGCTAGTCTGGGACAATGGGTAGGTGCAAATTCAAGGACAGTTGGCTGGAAGACGTCCGTTTCCGAAGTTGGCTCGCGTCTGTTGCCAACCCCCACCATCGCGTGTTTTAGGACTTAAATTTCATTCAAGGTGGTATTAAAAAGGTCTTAAAAAGTCTTAAATTTGACTTGCTGAAACCTGCAGATACCCTGTGGATAATGGAGGGGATTGAAATAGATAATGGAGGGGATTTTTCCATCAGAAATAGTATCTTAAACTATTATTATTAACCACTGAAGAAAAGCCATTATTTGGAGTCATTCCCTTAAAAACAATTTTCCCAAAATATATGATTGAATCGTTCCTAGTCTCATGTAACCATTTATTCATATTTTACAAATTAGGTAAATGGTAGAGGTGTTAACATTCTGTCACTGTTTTGAATCAAATAGTATTCTTCTGTTGACCCCATCCTGCTGAAGAACATTTAACAGTACGGTTGGCTAATGCTGTTTTTTTTTTTGTCAACACCAGCAAGATGAGTGGAACAGCCACAACGTCCTTCTGGTGAAATTCATCCGCACCAAGGCTAAACCGCACATCTTCTACAAGCCCGGGAAGGTGTGCTCCGCCACACAAAAGCTCCTCGACGAGTCCACCAAGAATCTCAATGGTAAGAACCACGGCCATATTATCTTATTATCTCATTATTCTTGCTGAAAGCCCCGCCATAATTTCAATCTACCAAAGACGAAGGAAATATCCAATGTTGCGATTCATTTGTGCATCCTGCAACGTTTCAATTATCGCACTGCCCTATTATAGGCGCCATTGAGGAGCATATGAAGAAAATGTTACACATGCCGACCTTACGCTAGAACTTAAAATTACGCTTGAGCTTTCAGCTGTCGCTAACATTCATTTTTCTTTCAATAAGAACCGATCCAGAGTACCAAGGTCATGGAAAAGGTCAATGTTGAGGTGTTGTTGTCCTCAAACCTCAACCATGCGTTCATGCGTTCTTTGCGATCCACTGTTTTCTCGCCTCCAGCCGTGTTTGAGGAGAGGCGGGAGGCGTTTGCCGAGCACCTCAGCAAAATGGAGGCACGCCCCCGGCGGCAGATAAACCGCGACACGGATGCCGGCGCTATGAAGAGGGACCAACCGGCGGAGGGTAAGCCCGCAGGCCAGGTAGTCAAGGTGACAGGTAACCGGGGTGACTTGGAAATGGAGGAGGATGAGGAAGAGGAGGAAGAGGAGGGGGTGGGGAAGGATGCTGAGGGGAATGGGAAGGGGCTGGAAACGGAGCAGGTGAAGGGAGACCTTGAGGGAGGGGAGATAGTAGAGGAGGGTGCGGGGGAGGGAGAGGGAGAGGAAGGTATGGAGGTTACTGAGGAAGGGGATAAAATCAGTGAAGAGAAGGAGGGTAAGGGTGTAGCCATAGGGGGGAAGGAGGAGGTGGAGGTAAGTCAAGACACGGGAGGGGTGGTGATGGAGGAGCAGAGGGCGGGGAAGAAGGAGGAGCAGGGGGAGAACAGTGAGGCTCAGGCAGAGATAACCCAGGGCGCCGCCGCAGACCACCACAAGGAACAAAGCGCGGAGGCCCCGCCCTCTGACACCGTTTCACCCGGAGACGTCCCTGCCGCTAAGAGTGCCAGCCGCCCACCCCCCGCTGCCTCCCAGCCGGCTGGAGCAACAGCCCAGACCCAGAGCAACAAACCTTCCCCGAGCCCACAGACCCACGAAACCCCTGACCCGCCCGCACAGGAGCACGCTGCTGACCCCGGGCCAGATCCGGCCCAGAGCTCAGTCCCTGAAACACAAGGGACCCAAGATAAAACGGAGCCCCCCAAACCTCAAACTCCCGGCGCAGAAGCTGCTCCCAAGCCAACGGAGAAAGCGGGAGAAAAGCGCGGCCGGTCCCGTAAGGAGAAAGCCAAGCGGAAGGACCGCGCCTCCTCCTCCGGTAGCTCCGGCTCCTCCTCCAGTGGCTCCTCTTCTTCCTCCAGTGGCTCCAGCCACTCCTCGTCCTCCTCTTCGTCCTCCTCGTCCAGCAGCCGTGGGCGAGGCCGGGACAGCGGCAAGCGGCGCCAGCGGCCGGTGGACCGCGAGAGGAAGAAGGGGGCCGAGAAGAGTGTTCACAAGCGGGGCTCGAGCGGCGGCGGGAAGAGGGAGTCAGCGAGCACCAAGGAGAAGAAGAGGAGGAGCGACGGGGGTAGAAGTAGGTTGTCCCGGGGGGACAAGGACCCCAAGGACAGAGAAAGGAAGGATAAGAGGCACTAGGCCACACCTCTACAACCCTCCTGCCTGGCAGACACCCTTTCTTTACAAAGCAGGCTTTTTTTTTCATGTATGGCCTGTTGTAATAAAGTGTGTGTGTGTGTCGCCATTGAGCCATCAGTTCGATAGCCGTATCCTCTTGTAGTCCTTTGAGTGCGGGCATCTTTTTTTTTTACTCTTGAAACGATGTCAAAGATGAGATCTGTCTGGCTAAATGTATGTTGTGCAAATTAGATGTTTAACAACGTTTTCTTTTTGTACTGGTTAACAATGTGCTTCAAATAAAGTGAGAATATGTTTCAATGCGTTAATTGTGTCATTCAGCCCTAGAAAATATTGCTGGAGAATAACTATTTTGTAAAATAGAAACCGCGATAATGAGTCCCAAAAGAAGGATATCCAGGGGGACAGGATTGAACCCTGTGGTGACTCAACTAGACGGAGGTCCCAGAAAAGAGTTCTTTATTGCTCAGCTTATGACTTGTATGTCGAGAGGGACTGTTACAATAATATTTTCTCTCCCAATTCACCGCCCACTGCCAATTCATCACACAGCTCTACCCCTCACCTTTGAGCTTTCACGTGTAGGTATATCGCTTTCCCGTTAGAGCGCAACAGTGAGGCCGTCCAGGTCTGATTCCGGAAGTAAATTTACCATTCATTTTATTTTCATTTCATTTTATTTTCATTTCATTTTATTTTCTTTATACTCAGTTTTAAGCCTGGGACAAATCCAATCATCCCTCAGTTTATTCGTTACCATAAAACATTTCATTGGCACAAAATACTTGGAAAACACGAGCTTGGTGTTTTGCTTTTCCCAATTAGTTATCAGCTGTATCACTAAGTCCTTCCGTGCTAGCACATCTATCAGACGTAACAAGCCCTCAGTGAAGAAAACAGTCACGTTGATTAAAAAATAATTCATTTAAAGTTCAACTGTGTTAATTCTGGTTTGCCTTCAAAAGACACCATGGAAGGTGTGCATATTTCCCAGCCAGCGGAACCTAGTTTACACCAAAAACAAACCCATTTACGGCAGGTCAGCTGACCTGTACCGTTGTAATGGTAACGAGTGAGAGTTGTGGTTTGGAGTAAAAGCCGGCTAAATCATTTATCTTTAGATTAGTTTCCGACTGAAGTGCACTATTAATGATAAATCCTCTTCTAGGTTATGTACTGTACGGTAAATGAACCTCTCGAACTTGCAAGCAACGTCAAAGGCTTACTGTAGTAGCCTACCTCATCACAGCGTCCCTCCTATCACAGGAACCAAAAATCAATCATTTCGGGCGGTGTTCAGAGTATTGTGTTCATATAACATGTTCAAGAAGAAAGATACATCACTGGCTTCGGTGTCTTACACCCCTGTAAGATAGATCTTTTACTCTGAAAGTACTTGTAGGTCTACTTTTTTAATATAGAAAATGATCAAGTGCATGTTAAGGCGATTTAGGGTTTCAATTGTTTAAGTTAAAGGCACAATAAAAATTAGTCTGTTTTATAATTACTAAATTTATGAAAAAAAACATGTCTGACGCTTTTATAATTTGTAGCTATGTGTTGATAAAAACATTTTTAAAGCAATTTTTGCAGTTGACACTTCAGTTATTTCTTTCATCCATTCATAAAAAATTATATTTAATGTAAACAAAACTCCACATATATGTAATTATGTAATTTAGGAGAAAATGTCCCACACAGTGACAACGAATAGGACCAAAACGTAAAAAAAAAAGAGAGGTAAAGTATGAACTACGATATAGGACTGGCTTTAGGCATCTGTAGAGGACTTGAGTTGTTCCAGTTCCATCTCAGTATTTGCGGGGAGCTTTTTATGGCCCTTCTGAAACACGGCTGCTATCTCCTTGAAGGATTTCCCCTTTGTCTCTGGGACCTTCAGGTACGTGACAACCGTGAAGACCAAAAGCAGCGCAGCGAACAAGATGAATACATAACTCCCCAGCAAATCCTAAAAAAAAAAAAAACTCAGAATGAACACGACGATGACATGCCAATCACATCCTGTCCTATACCACACACAGTCTGTGAAGAGGATTAAAACCATGTGAATATTTTTATTCTAAGATTAAAGTCAGAAATCGAAAAAATAATCAGTTCAGTTTTTTTACTTATGAGTTTTAAATCAGAATTCTAATTTTAGAATCAGAATTTTGAGATTAAAATCAGGACAACAAAAAAAATTCACACGTGGCCCTAATCCCCTTCCTTATGAGTCAGTAGAACTTCGCTCACTAATCATGAGGCAGAATATTTATCTACAAGTTGCATTAACCCCTTCAACAATATTGGGGGTAATATATGTTCTGTATATATACAGTATATAAACTCGCGACTCCCTATTCATTTCAAGGGACCCCAAGTAGGGTCCTAAAACAAAGGTGGAAAATTACTGATGCAGACGCTGTGATGGTGTTGGTACCTGTATGTAAGGGAAGGTCATGCCGATGAGGAAGTTGCAGGTCCAGTTGCAGCAGCCAGCGAGAGCGATGGCGGCCGGTCGGGGCCCCTGGCTGAACAGCTCCGCCACGATGAACCACGGAATCGGACCCGGCCCGATCTCAAAGAAAGACACAAAGAGGAACACAGCCCCCATGCAGACGTAGCTCATCCATGAGTAGTTCATCTGAAGTGAAAGACAAGATGAACACAAAGAGTGAGCAAGTGAGAATACACAAGTCAAGTATATTACTATTTGACCATTTTAATCATTTATCAGATGCTTAAACCGCAGAAACTCATTTTTATACACATCTTCAGTGAGAACGTAGGGGTGAGCTATCCGGCTTGAGACCTAAATGTATAGACTCTGGACGTCGGTTGGAACTCACAACTTGGTCGAGTCAAACACCCTTGGCCCTCGACAATCCACGATTATAATAGATGTACTGCAGTTGCATTCAACTGAATGCATATACTTAAACGTTTCCGTTATTTAGTTTGTTTAGTCTTATACTATCTGTTGAATCTGTTAGTATATGAAAACACTGGATGTGATAAGTAAGGGATAATCACCTCAAGGCAGGGAAATGAACAGTTCTATTTCATGTAGGCTACGCCGTCTAGGCTTCACCTTATGGGCTTGTCCCTGAAATTTAAACTATGCACCAATCACGGCCACATTTCCCACGGCACTGTGTATATAAGGCGGCGCATACCGCCGCTCATCCTCCCTTTTCTTTCAGCATTGTACTGATCAACAGCATGATTTCTAAGCTTCAAGAACCCTGTGGCAGCGGCGTGGGCGAGGCGACAGACCACAGCCCTTTTCAGGGCCACTGGAGAGCGGTTCCTTAGGAGGTGGGCCCTTTTCAGGGCCTCATTGTGCTTCCTGTCCCGCTTCCCTGGGGCCGTGTGACGCGCACCTGGCGTGCTTCAGATGCCTCGGTGCTCTCCAGGCACCTCTTCTTCTCACCATCGGTGGACCTCTCTGAGGCAATCAACATTTTTAAGGCCGGAGTTCCGGACGTCGAAGACAACGACGACCACATCGAGGTGGACGACGTCGCCTCCTTGGACGGCGTCTTTGCGGACTCTGCGTCCGGGTTCTCCCACTCCATGTCTTTCACCGCCACGGTCATCCCCAGGGAGAAACCACGCTGGAAGGCCGATCTATTCGTCAAAATCATGGGCGTCTCACACCCATGTCGGATGACATGCAGGGCGAGTGCTTTCGCACCCTGTCTTCTTCCCGTCGGGCTACCCAGTGCCCCCAGTTTCCACCCGTTGATCATTTCTTCACCACGGCGGGTGGAGACCCTTCTACCCTGAAGGCCTTTACTGACTTCACACACAAGGAGGGGTGGGCTGATACTCAGGTGAGGGGGATCCCTCGCCTGGAGCCTCCCCTGGCAGCGCTTCTCTGTCCAGGCGCCGGATGGTGTCCTACCGAGAAGCTGCTCTCCCCCGACCGCCTCCAGAAGCAGATTATCAGAAGCAGATTGATAGACAGAGGGTTCGTCTGTGCCTCACAATCTGCGGCAGCGGTCAACTATCTCGCCCTGCTCTCGTCTGCCCTGGTCTCCTTGTTGGCTGGCAGGGAGGCTTATGGCCCGGAGGAAGCCATAGCTGGAGGATGCCGCTGGAGAAGCGGGGAACCGCAAGATTGCGGTTCCCCGCTTCTCCAGCGGCATCCTCCAGCTATGCCAGCCGATAGCCGTTTCGACCAGCCGGCATATGGCCTGGACGACCATGATCCAGCCGCAGCCAGGGAGAGCAGCACAGCGGAGACAGAAGCACTACAAGCTGGCTCCCAGTTCGGCCATTCGGCCAGTCCCTGGCCCCGTGCACCTTCTCAAAGTGTGTGGAGATGGCGTTGGTACCGCTCAGGCGTCAGGGAAGAGGGTTCTCTTCTACTTCGACGATCTACTTATTCTGAACAACTCAGAGGAAGCTGCAAGAAGGGACAACATGACGGTAATAAACCATCTCTCTTTCGTGGGTTTTGCCATCAACTGGGAAAAGAGCTCCCCGCTTCCCAGCCGGCAGATCGTCTACTTGGGGCTTTGCCTAGACTCAGCCACCATGATAGCGATGCTCTCGCCTCCTCGATGAAATCCAATCCTTTTGGCACTCTCCCGCTTTTGCGTTCGCAGAAACGTAACCGCACTGTCCACCATGTTAGGGCTGATGGCAGCCGCCCATCCCATGGTTCCCCTAGGGCTGCTCTTTATGCGCAGATTCCAGCATGGTTTGCTCGCCAACGGTTGAGCCCCATGAGACACAAGCTCAGCGTGCTCCTCGTACTCCGTTCGGTGTCACAAGTCCTTCTCAGGGGTGTTCCCCTGGGCAGAGTGACGTCCGACGTAGTGGTCTTCATGGACACCTCGTTGACGGGTTGGGGAGGAACATGCCTCTCCCACTCAGTCGGAGGTGAGTGGCTTACACCCACCACAGCACACATAAATGTGTTGGAACTTGCCGCTTGGAGGAAAGTGCTGTTGCATTTCTTTCACCTGGTACGTGGCCGCCACGGATCAGTGCAAACAGCGTGTCAGCGGCGGTGTACATAAACAGACAGGGGGGAGCGCGCTCCTCTGCTCTCCATCGAAAGGCGGTTGAGCTCTGGCTTTAGGCTCATCAGTATCTCCTCAGTCTAAGAGCCCTGCATATCGCTTTGGGGCGGACCTCATGTCTCGCGGCAGTCCCCGCTGAGACGAGTGGCGCTTCCATCCCGATATTGTCAGACTGATCTGGCAGAGGTTCGGGACGGCTCAGGTAGACCTGTTCGCGTCCAGGGAGAACACATGGGTGGATGCGTTGGCACACACACCTTGGCCGCTCTCTTGTATTACAGGAGAGGTTGTTCCACATTATAGTGGCTCCGGGGAACCGCTCAGCAAACCCTCCGTGGCTGGTACCCTTCAGATAGGATGCGCTTTCACAGGCCCACGGGACAGTGCACCGACCCCGCCCGATGTTTCGGGACGGCTGTTGGTTTGGCTCCTGAGAGGTTGATCCTGCAGGGTAAAGGTTTGCCTGAAGCGGTTATCAACACTATGTGCTTGTGCACCTTCTACTTCTTCCCTCTATGCGGCGAAGTGGGGCGCTTTCTGTAATTGGTGTGACAGAAACCACGCTGTCCAATCTCAATGCAAGGCGGGACGCGTGCTTGCGTTTCTACAGTACTTATTGGAAGAAGGTTTGGCCTTCTCCACTATCAAGGTCTATGCGGCAGCCGTTTCAGCTGGTCTTGCAGGCTTTGATGGTGGACCGATCTTCAGCCATCCACTGAGATTCTTGCGCAGGGCTAGACGTGTTAGGCCTGTTTCGCGCTTGCTTACACCACGCTGGGATCTCCCCACCGTGTTGCGCGGGTTGTCCAGGCACCCTTTCGAGCCTCTGTCTCAGGCCCCTTTGGATGCCCTGTTCTTTAAGATGGCGCTCTTATTGGCTTTGGTTTCTGCCAAGCGGGCCGGTGAGTTGACCGCTCTGTCTGTTAGCCCGAGCTGCTTGTTACTTAACGGTTTTCTTGCTGCATATGTGAGGGTGTTTGCTTAGCCTACTCTCGGCAGGGCTTAGTGCCACCGTTGGCGTTAAAGCTCACTCGACACGGGGCATGACCGCTTCAACGGCTCTACTCAAAGGCGTTTCGGTGGAAGCGCGGCTGCATCTTGGTCTTCCCCCGGCCCCTTTGTCCGTTTTTACATGTTAGACATGTCCAGGGGCTCACTCAGCCAATCTGTGTTGGAATCCAGGGCCCCTTCTACGGTTTAAGATTATAGCTATGTTCTTTAAAGCCGCATCGTTAATATCCTCTTGCCGGCTGGCGAGTTGGTTTTGCACATCCTCTGCTTTTTTGAGTCTGACCTGCCCTCGTGACTTGTGTAGGTGTAGCCGTCTAGTTTCCCACCTGCTGTACCCTCCAAATACTAAAAGAATAACGTGGAGGATGAGCGGCGGTAGGCGTGCGTTATATACAGTGCCGTGGGAAATGTGGGCGGTGCCAACGTTGATTGGTGCATTGTTGAAATTTTCAGGGACAAGCTTGTAGGCGATTGTAGGCTTGTAGGCGATTGATTGTAGGCGAAGCCTAGACGGCTACGCCTACAATCATAGAACTAGAGTTATAATATAACTATCGTTTGATATGCCCAGCTCCTGGACGGCTTAACTTTCCACAAGCCGGGCATAGCAAACTGTGTATTGCCCTGTCTTGAGGTGATAATCCTGCTTATTCTACTTCTTGCTTGCCAACATACTAAAACAATTAAAACACTTTAATAATTATGCTTTTTCTTATTCGTATGGCATGCTTATTAAATGTATATTCTGTTGGAGTTCATCTCCGTCTAAAAGTAGTCCCCTTTAATTACGATCGATCCAACATATTCCTCCTCATCTGTCAGATCTCGGTCTTTTGCTTTTGTTATTCGTCGCTCTTTAACTAGTCCTCAAATGCCTTCGCTACTCCAAATACATTAAAATTGACCATGAATTCGTCCATTTTTAAAACGCTGCAATGTTTAGAACTATGTCGAATAACGTTTCTATAGGAACCACACAAGGCTGCATCTGATCACTCATTAAATAACGTAGTTCCTACATTGTATCTCGCTTGTGAAACTATGTCTATGTAACTTGTTTTAAAAAGAAACTTTTTTTAAACAAGGTTTATTTTTACAATGGACCATGTTTGAAATTTCCTTGATAGAAAAGAAGTACAAGCGGCGTATTGATCTACTATTTGTTGACGCTGTGCTCAGTCAGCAGCAGGTCAGGGGCATCCTGCCGGGTTAACGCCCTCCTCCCAGCCAATCACAATCAAGCATTCTTAAACAAAGTACAATAAAATGTTGTATTGGTTGAATGATGAAAAAACCTCCCATTGGTTGACAAACCTGTAGCGTGAGACCCACAGTCATGGCGACGGCACAACAGCACATCCCTCCGAGGCCAATGAGAGTCAGAGTGCGCCTGCCAGCCCTGTCCACAAGCGCCACCTAGTGGAACAAAAATACATTGCAAGGCATTACCATACAGTATGTGTATGACCCTCATTGTTGGCAAATGTAGGAATGTTAATTTACCTCAAGCACACGATAGGTGATATTGTATTATTGGTTGAAAGTGAGGCCGGCCTTTAGTTCCAGTGTTTGCCTTACGTCCTGTATGTGGCATTGTGGCCTGGTTTCTCTAAACTGGCTCTATGTGCCATAGCTACTCACAGACACCAGGGTGAAGATTGTGTTGATGACCCCAACGCCAATGGTGGCGTACACCGGATAACCAACACCAGCTTGGTGGAAAATGGCAGTGGAGTAATAAAAGATCTGTGGCAAACAAAGACTCTTCTTCATTTTGTTTGTTGCAATACACAAGGTTATGTGCTTACCCTAACTACAACGATGACCAGCGAGAGATATTTTGGTTACATGGAAGTTTGTTCAACAAACTAAATTAATTGATCCTATCATCAACTTTTTCTTTTCAACACAGTTTTCTTTCAATATCACAGGTAAACGTTAAAGTTGACCAACCTAGTTAAAGAAGAATCCGTAACATGCTAAGTGGAAGAAACGTTGATGTTTGAAGTGGTTAATATGCCAGTTTAAAAGGGTCCTCACTGCGTTGATACCAGAGAACTGTTGGGACAGATGCATCATGAGGGCCACCAAGAGCTGCTGTCGGTAAACAGAGGACCTCAGCTGCAAGGCAGAGATGGGACACAAGTAAAGACAATATTGATCTTTGCTTTTAGAACCATTCCAACCACCATGCTCAACAAAAATGTCTGTTTAACAGGGGAGAGGCCAGCTTTCTGGCTTCTTCCCGCCATGCTCTGCCCAGCAGGCCACCTACCAAGGACAGGATGGAGATTTTGTCCTCCTTCTCTCCCTCCTCCTTCTCTCTCTTCATCTCCTCCAGGTCAGCGCTTTGATCGTACTCTCCTTTCAGCCGACGCAGACCTGAGACCACAACGATATAACAGTGTGTTGGTATTTTGCGCGACACACGAAAGCAATTTCAAGATGCTAGGGACTAAACAGACAGAGGCAGAGATACACAAAACGTTAATTAATCGCTGCACAATCTCCCGAAAGAGACTTGAATTGTTTTGAAAATGTTCAAATGATGAAAACGTTTCTAAAGTCTGACCCCTTTAAGACAAATATGCGTGCTCAAAAATGTTAGCAGATGATTTGCAGCGTGGTTTTCCTCACATGCTCAAAAGTGTCAGTGTAGGGGGTTGTGTCATTTTGAGCCCGTTGAAAATGTAACTGTGGTTGAAGGGTCCATATTGTGCTTTTTTTGTAGTTAATAATTCATTTTGAGGGTACTATTAGAATAGGTTTAAATGCATATATAGCCAGGTAAGTTTGTATGTGCTAACCTGGGTTACACAACAAAGATACAGCTATGGGAGTTGTTTAAACTAGTTGGGAATATAATGAATGTCAATTGATCGCCAACTGCCCAATTTGGGCATGCGTGTACACGACAAGGGAGGGCGAGTTGAAGAAAGACCTCAGCTGATCTACATCTAAACATAGACAATCTCAACAATTAACCCAGTGTATAAACAAACCTGACAAATCCTTTCAGCGGCGCAATTAAACCGGCCTCGCCTTATTCACAAGTTCTGTGTGTGTGTGTGTGTGTGTGTGTGTGTGTGTGTGTGTGTGTGTGTGTGTGTGTGTGTGTGCGTGTGCGTGTGTGTGCGTGTGTGTGTGTCTTACTCTTGCTGGCCTCCTGCACCTTGCCCTCGCAAATGTACAGGTAGCGGGGGCTCTCGGGACACAAGGGCAATAGTAGGGACTGCAGGACGGACGGGGCCCCCGACAGACCCAGGAGCAGGGGCCACATGCGGTCATTGCCCAGCAGGAAGTCCAGGCCTATTACCTACAGACACACATATAAATATGTATCTATATTAATATATTCATATATATATATGAACCCACACACACACATAACCACGCATACACATACACAGAACACGCCCACCTTTAAGGAAACACATACAGAAATGTACGTACACACACAAACTGGATGTGCATGCAGGCCGTTTTCTTACTGGTGTGTGTCGGTGCATGCGTGTGTCACCTGGCTTAGAAGAATACCAACGACGATGGCCAGCTGGTGGAGCGTCCCCAGGGCCCCCCTGTAGGCCTTCGGGGCGATCTCCCCGATGTACATTGGCACCAGCCCCGAGGTCAGCCCTGATGTATCAACACGTCACATATAGAAAGGCATCGATTTAAAGTGAACATGCATTTGCACAATATACAATTTGGAAGTTCATCGTTATTTCAAGAGAGACACATTTGACACGGCCTGGCATTAACACCGTCATATCGTATTTGTGTAGTGCTCTTCCGAGTGCTTAAAGACACAAAGACACCATTTGTCTTGTGCGGCTTTGCCTTCTTTACCGCAGTAGAAGCCCATGACAGCGCGGCCTGAGATGACCATGATGTGAGGTTTCCACATTTTGCACAGGCCCATCAGCAAGCCCCCAGCCATGGCCAGCACGTTGACCATCAGCATGCCCTTCACCCTGTGGGGGCGGGAGGGAGAGAGTGGACGAGGGTGTTAATCTCAGCTGTTTGAGGTCATTGTCATTGTGTCATTAAGGAGGATCCTGCTCTGACTCCTCCTACCCCATCCCTCCCTTCTCCCTCACCTTCCTCGCAGGTCTCCCACAAACCCCACCAGGAAGGAGGAGACCATGCCTCCGATGGAAAAGATTGCCACAGACAGCGACCAATACATGATGACTTCAGGGTGGTGTCCTAACTCCAGCATGTCCCCGCCCCTCGTGCTGTTCTCTGATGGGGCGGGGTCCCCCTCTGGCCACAGCCCTAGGGAGCGGGCATAATGCTTCTCAATGACCTGTGGGGTAGCACGTTTGGTTTGTTTAGGGGTCAAACATGAGAACAAACAAAGGGTTTGATTAGAGGAGAAACCAAAGTGTGCACTCTCAAAAAAATAGAAAATAGACTTTTACTTCTGTGCTCTGCATCATACGTGTCTTTTTTCATTTTTCATTGATGTTGCACAATATCGACTATTTCTTTTACAATTTTGAATATATGTCAACAAACTATTTTAACAATACTTTGTTTGTGCTGGGCTATGACATTGTAGCATTAAATACAATGGTTCTACTTTTTTTAAATAGATGAGACAGAGATGTGGTCCATTTTGGTGATTGGTAGACTGACTAATATTATGAAGATTCATCCAAAGTGACTTCCATACAGCTGCATTAGAACACACTGTGTTAGTGTTAGGGTTAGTGCATATTACAGGTTTAAGGCTTGTTCAATTACCGACCTCCTGGGGTGCATTGATGACTCCCATGCTGTAGCCAAACTGCAGTGAGCCCAGCGCAGCTGTGAAGACAGCCAGGGCCAGGGTAGCCGTCAGCTGCTGGAGAAACACAGGTCAAAGTCAATATATAGGTACACAAACATACAGAAATTAATATACACATTAATACATACAAAGATGCAAACAAACTTAAAAGGATTCCAGAGATGTACTGCAAAAAACAAAACATAAATGCAATAAATACACACCAACACACACACACACACCACCACATTCACACACACACCACACACACACACACACACACACACACACACACACACACACACACACACACACACACACACACAAATACAGAATCAAAAGATACATACTTTTCATTTATATTTATTAATTATTTATTAAGCTTATTTAGGCTTACTGAGATATTTTAGGAAATAAACAACCAATAATAAAATGCAATAATTACACAAACGCGCTTATGCAATTAAAATAAGTCTGTCATGATATAATGTTTCCTCAATGAATAAATGAAGATATTACCCAACATGCCCAGTCATTGATCGCATTCTACAAGCGCTGCAGATAGATAACCTTTCAATCTTCCCTAGTCAGTTAATGATTTGCAGGAGTTAATTTACATTAGCAAGTTAGACCAAGGGCAAACCTGTAAAACAGCTTGGCACAGCACATATCATGCAGTGTAATTGTGCCAAAATATGTGGATTTGCAGTGCAAAGTTAATTATCAATTAAGACAAAATAATTGATAATTAATAATAATTGATAATCAAAAGTCAAACAGCTGAATACAGTTTTTTGGTTTGCCTGATTGAGCAAACTGGTCTATTAATCTTTTTTTTCATTGTTACTTAATACAATTATGCAGAAAGAGATGAAGAAATAAAAACTGCAACTGCAACTTCAACCTTATTTTGGACTGAAATGCTAGTTTACCAAGTGAGTGTGATTGTGCTAATAGACACATACACACACACTCATACAATTGATACATTGTATTCATGTATTCATTGTATTCATGAATTATACATTAATCTTCAGCAAAGATTGTTCACATTTCCTGCTTTCTGCATAATTGTAAATTTAAAAATATGTAAACAATGAAAAAAAAAGATTAATAGACCAGTTTGCTCAATCAGGTAAACCAAAAAAAACTTAACAATCCATAAAAATAATAATAATCCTGTTAGCTCTTGCTAAACATGGAGACGAACACACTAGAGTTTGCAATGAGAGGGTAAAATCGTCCCTACCTTGTCCGACTCCATACTCTGTCATTCCTCCCTTAGAGAAGAGGCTGATCACACAAACACAAACACACATACAAGAGTCCAGAGTACCTTTCACTATCACCCCCCCGACACACGCACACACACACACACACACAAGTCCAGAGTACCATTCCCAGCCCTCCCCCCCACTCGCAATCACACACACACACACACACACACACACACACACACACACACACACACACACACACACACACACACACACACACACACATAGACACACACATACATAACACATACACACACACAAACACACACACACAGGCATGCACACACGCACACACACAAACAGGCACACACACACACACACACACACACACACACACACACACACACACACACACACACACACACACACACACACACACACACACACACACACACACACACTGCTAATCATCGATGGGCCTTGTTTGTCCATGCACTGGCCCATGGGTAGGGTCATTTTTCCGGCCACCCGCACATGGGTGTGCTACCAGGTGGATATTATGGTTGGAAAAATTCACAATCACACACACACACACACACACACACACACACACTGCTAATCATCGATGGGCCTTGTTTGTCCATGCACTGGCCATGGTGGTCATTTATCCGGCCACCCGCACATGGTGTGCTACAGGTGGATATTATGGTTGGAAAATTAATTATGAAACAAAATGTGTTTTGATAAGTGCGAGGACTCTTTGTATTTTAGTGATGTAGTGGAAGACTGCATGTCAAATGGTTTAAATACTCTCTGATTTATGTTACCAGGGGCAGCAAATGGGGATGGCTTAATGACTGACAGCAATATTAAGTGGTCCATTACTGTGCTTTAAGCATCTGGATAGTCCCCCCCCCCTCCCCCCACCCCCCACCCTTTCCCCAGTCGCTCTCTTTTTCAATAGTTAATGATATACAGGTCCAATGTCTGATAACCAGACCGTCCAAGCACACGCACGCATGCACACACACGCACACGCACGCACGCACGCACGCACACACACACACACACACACACACACACACACACACACACACACACACACACACACACACACACACACACACACACACACACACACACACACACACACACACACACATACACACACACACAGCACACACACACACAAAAAGGTTTGATCTGCACAGATTGTCATTGCTAGCCCGTTCAGCCTCACTCCCTGACCACAACCATATCAAGACAGCAGTTTGTTTTGTCAAAAATATAAAAACATGGTATATATTATTATTTTATTTTTTTTGAGGTGTATTTTCTTTTTTTGTATCAGTGCTAAAAAAAAAAAGATCTGTCAGATTGAGACACGAAACATAGAACTTCTGCGAAAGGACAGAAATAACATTATTCCCTTATGAATTTAATAATGATAAACCAGAATAACAATCATGAAATATATATGCATATAACATTTGTTTAACTCGATTAGGTATTGAGTTACCAGTTTTAAACCGTTCGATTTAACCCTGTGAGGTCTTTAAGATGTAAGGCCATTTTTCAAACACTCATCCTACTCCAATCTTCTCCCTTCCTGTTGAAGCTTGTTCATCTTCCACTTCTCCTGTCCAAACATGAGGTCAATGTGGATTTACGCTGTTGATAGACTCATAATGATACGGAATACGTTCCATTCTCTATCATCCATCCTATCTATCCCTACCCGATTCATAAACCCACATATTGCATGTGCATGGTAAGACTCTAATCCGATGGATGTCAGATGGATGCTTATGTTATTAAATATAATATAGCTGTTGCAGCACCAGGATTAGTTAGTTAATTAATAGAGGGGTGGTGGGAATGTTTTTTTTTAATTAACAAACATTATTTATTACATCAGTGAATGGATGGGCGTAGCTAGAATGGGCCTAGCTAGTTCTGGCAGGACACTCGAGTCATGCGGCCCTATCAGCTGACTGATAGGGCCGGATGACTTTTTACTTGCATAATCTTCAGTCAGTGATTGTGTCTCATCTTTAGTTTTATGGTCATTAGGACGATTTTATCGGCTTGCTCGCATGTTTCAACGACGTCAGGTTGCTAGGGACGCTGCTTTCGCTAAACTAGCAGCTCACGTGTTTTCTGCGGTAGTGTTATTGAACCGTTCATCTCTCATCTCATCTCATCGTCATCTGCTTATCCGGGGTCGGTCGCGGGGGCAGCAGCTCAAGCAGGGGGCCCCAGACTTCCCTTTCCCGAGCCACATTGACCAGCTCTGACGGGGAGATCCCGAAGCGTTTCCAGGCCAGTGTTGAGATATAATCTCTCCACCTAGTCCTGGGTCTTCCCCGAGGTCTCCTCCCCACTGGTCGTGCCTGGAACACCTCCCATTGGAGGCGCCCAGTGGGCATCCTTACCAGATGCCCGAACCACCTCAACTGACTCCTTTCTAAGCAAAGGAGCAGCGGCTCTAATCCGAGCTCCTCACGGATAACTGAACTTCTCACCTTATCCCTAATGGAGAAGCCAGCCACCCTTCTGAGAAAACTCATCTCGGACGCTTGAACTCATCTCGTAGGCAAACCACCTGTTTCCTGCTAAGAGTCATGGCCTCAGATTTAGAGGTGCTGATCCTCATCCCAGACGCTTCACACTCGGCCGCCATCCGATCCAGTGAGTGCTGAAGGTCACAGGCCGATGATGCCATCAGAACCACATCATCTGCAAAGAGCAGTGATGAGATCCTCAGACCACCGAACTGCAACCCCTCCCCATCATGACTACGCCTCGATATCCTGTCCATGAATATCACAAACAGGATTGGTGACAAAGCGCAGCCCTGGCGGAGGCCAACACCCACCAGGAACGAGACTGACTGGCTGCCGAGAACCCGGACACAGCTCTCACTTTGGGAGTACAAAGATTGGATGGCCCTGAGGAGAGACCCCCCCACCCCATACTCCCGCAGAGTCTCCCACAGTTTCTCCCAGGGGACCCGGTCATATGTCTTCTCCAGATCCACAAAACACATGTAGACCGGATGGGCATACACCCGGGCCCCCTCCAGGATCCTTGCGAGAGTGAAGAGCTGGTCCATAGTTCCACGTCCGGGGCGGAAATCGCATTGTTCCTCTTCAATCTGAGGTTTTACAATCGGCCGAACCCTCCTTTCCAGCACCTTGGAGTAGACTTTACCAGGGAGGCTGAGAAGTGTGATTCCCCGGTAATTAATCTCTGGTCCTCCTTTTTGAACAGGGGGACCACCCAGTTTGCCACTCCTTTGGCACTGTACCCGACTCCCATGCATTGTTGAATAGGCGTGTCAACCATGACAGCCCCTCAACACCCAGAGCTTTTACCATTTCTGGCTGGATCTCATCAATCCCTGGGGCTTTGCCACTGCGGAGATGTTTAACTACCTCAGTGACTTCCATCAGGGAAAATGACGACGAACCACCATCAACCTCGAGCTCTGCCTCCATCCTAGAGGGCGTGTTAGTCGGATTCAGGAGTTCCTCAAAGTGTTCCTTCCAACGTCCGACTACCTCCTCAGTTGAGGTCAACAGAGTCCCATCCTTACTGTGCACAGCTTGGATGGTTCCCCGTTTTCCCCTTCTGAGGTGCCGGATGGTCTTCCAGAAACACTTTGGTGCCGACCGAAAGTCCTTCTCCATGGCCTCTCCGAACTTCTCCCACACCCGCTGCCTAGCCTCCGACACGGCAGCGGCTGCAGCCCTTCGAGCCTGTCGGTACCCTGCAACTGCGTCAGGAGTCCTCCGGGATAACATATCCCGAAAGGCCTCCTTCTTCAGTCGGACGGCTTCCCTGACCACCGGTGTCCACCACGGTGTCTGAGGGTTACCGCCCCTTGAGGAACCTAAGACCCTGAGGCCACAACTCAACACCGCAGCTTCAGCAATGGAGGCTTGAACACCGCCCACTCTGGCTCAATGCCCCCAACCTCCACAGGAATGCTAGAAAAGCTCAGCCGGAGGTGTGAGTTGAAGATCCCTTAGGAAAGGGGCCTCCTCCAGACGTTCCCAATTCACCCACACTACTCGTTTGGGCTTACCAGGTCTGTCCAGAATCTTCCCCCATTCCCTGATCCAACTCACCACCAGATGGTGGTCGGTTGACAGTTCCGCCCCTCTCTTCACCCGAGTGTCCAAAACATGCCGCCTCAGATCAGATGACACGATCACAAAATCGATCATCGATCTTCGGCCTAGGGTACTCTGGTACCATGTACACTTATGAGCACCCTTATGTTCGAACATGGTGTTTGTTATGGCCAATCCATGACTAGCACAAAAGTCCAGTAACAAACGACCACTCGGGTTTAGATCAGGGAGGCCGTTCCTCCCCACCACGCCTCTCCAGGTGTCTCCATCGTTGCCCACATGGGCGTTAAAGTCTCCCAGTAGAACTACAGAGTCCCCTACTGGAGCCCCATACAGGACTCCATTCAGGATCTCCAAGAAGGCAGAGTACTCTGAACTGCTGTTAGGTGCATACACATAAACAACCGTCAGAGTTTTCCCCCCCACCACCCTTAGGCGTAGGGAGGCGACCCTCTCGTCCACCGGGGTAAACTCCTACACCGCGGCACTCAGCCGGGGATTTATGAGTATCCCCACTCCAGCCCGGCGCCTCACGCCTCTGGCAACTCCGGAGAAGAATAGAGTCCAACCCCTATCCAGGAGTACGGTACCAGAGCTGAGACTGTGCGTAGAGGTAAGCCCCACCAGATCTAACTGGTAGCGCTCCACCTCCCTCACAAGCTCCGGTTCCTTTCCCCACGTTCCACATCCCCATAGCCAGCTTCTGCCGCTCAGGTCTGGTCCGTCGGGACCCCTGACTTTCACCGCCACCCATGTGGCAGCGCACCCGACCCCAGCGGGTCCTCTTGCAGGTGGTGGGCCCACAGGACGAAGAGGGGGGGGGGTGCCACGTAGCTTTTTCGGGCTGTGCCCGGCCGGGCTCCGTGGCAAACCCGGCCACCAGGCGCTCGCCAACGGGCCCTCCGTCTGGGGCTGGCTCCAGACGGGGGCCCCGGGCTTCCTCCAGGCAGGGTCTCTCCTCCTCTTGTTTGTTTTTCCATGGGGTCTTTGTGAACCATTCTTAGTCTTGCCCCTCACCTGAGACCACTCTGCCATTGGAGACCCTACCAGGAGGGCAAGGCTCCAGACAACACAGCCCTCAGGTTCAAAGGGACACGCAAACCTCTCCACCACGATAAGGTGACGGTTCCAGGTGAAAAGGTGAACGTTACTTTATGTAACTTTAAATGATATCATCTTGTTAGAAACACGTATATCTGAGAGCCAACCCAGTCGCCAAAAGCATACGTTGACAGTGTACGTTTTCGTGAAGACTGGATTACGTCGCATTTCAACATAAAATGGCGTGTTATACACACACACACACACACAACAAAGATGTTGTGTTTCAAAGTTGTTGGAGCTTCTTAAAAACTGACCATCACTGCCGTTTCTCATTCAAGCCGATCATATTTACTGATTTAAACACGGAAACACTGTTACAAGCGAGGAAAAACAAACAACGGCGACATACAAGTACTAGGAGGAAAAAATGCAGATTCGTTATCTTAGGCAACAGTAACATTCTTTTGTAGCAACTAACGTCTAAATGCTATTACTTAGCAACAGTAACATTCTTAACTAACGTCTAAACGCTACACTGGCGGAAGACAACATAACACATTCTTATTTCAAATAAAAGCATTTGTTATTGTAACCTATTATCCTAATGTCATAGAAAATATTTACAACATCCTCCCGCCCGATGAACAGTTGTTCATCACTATCATGTTCATCACATCACATTGCAATTAATTAATTAATCTCTAAAGGATAGATTAGCTGAACAGGTCTTCTTAATAAACTGCCTGTGGATGTATGAACTATACAGGAGCGTACAAGTCCATCTCTCCCTGGAAATAGTTCAGTTATCCTGCCTATTTTCCAGGTCTGTCGGGGTGCGTTGTCCTCACCGACCAGGATGACATCTCCCACTTTCAGCTCAGTGGGTGTAGGTGTCTCACATTTGTGAGCTGATTTCAAGTCCATCAGGTAATCCTTTCGCCAGCTGTTCCAAAAGCTGGTCAGGAGTCTCTGTCTGTATCTCCATCTCTTGCCCATGTCCTCTCTACTCACTGTTGTTATCTGAGAAGGGGGAAGCAGAGTCTCATCTGCAACAAAGTCCTCATCTATGCTTTCTGCTTCATCAGTTGACAGTAGTGAGGGAGGGCCGCTCCACCACAGCTGGCTCTGGATGAGGTTGTCGACGCTCTGGCCTCTGGTAGGTAAATCAGCAGGGTTGGTTTTCCCGCTGCAGTGGGACCATTGCTCTGGGCTTGTCAGACTCTGTATCTCAGTCACTCGGTTTGACACAAAAGGTTTCCATTTTTGTGCTGTGCTGCGTATCCAATGGAACACAATCATTGAATCTGTCCACATGTGCAGGTGATTCTTCTCCATGTTTAGTGGCTTGAGTAGGTTATTTGCTAACCTTGCTCCTATCAGTGCACCCATAAGCTCCAGGCGTGGTAAAGTAATTTTCTTTAAGGGTGCTACTTTTGACTTGGATGCCACAAAACATGTTACAGTGTCTCCGTCTTTGTTTGGTCCTTGCAGGTAGGCAACAGCACTGTATGCCTTCTCACTGGCATCACAAAAGATGTGCAGTTTTGATGTCTGTGACTTTGGCTGGATTTCAATGTGGTACCATCTTGGAATAGCTACAAGATGTAGCCTTGGTAGCTCTGCACACCACTGATCCCATTTTTCAGCCAAGTCTGTGGGTAACTGTTCATCCCAGCTGATTCCTCTCTCCCACAGTTCTTGAAACATGCATTTCACCCGTATGGTAAATGGAGTGAGGAATCCTATAGGGTCAAAGATACGTGCTGATGTCTGTAACACACTTCTCTTTGTGTTTTCTTTGCCCTTTACAATGTCTAGTAGTCCCTTCAAGTCAAACACAAACTCATCTTTCTCTGATCTCCACACTAATCCCAGCACTTTCAGCACATTTCCACCAGCGGCTGTCTCTGTTGTGTGCTCCACTCCATGTTGTGTCCACTTGGCTCTCAGATCTGGTGAATTTGTCACCCATTTGCACAGGTTCATGCCAGCATGGGACAGGATCTCTTTTGCTGTGGTGGAAACTGAAAAGGCTTCATCGACATCACTTGAGCTGGAGATGAAATCATCAACGTAGAGAGACTCTCTCAGTGCCTCCACCACCCTGGGCTGCTGACTTTCGTACTGTGCTATGTGTTTTCTTACAGTGGCAGCTAGCAGAAATGGACTGGGTGACACTCCAAACACTACTCTACTCATTCTCATAATGCGCAGCTCATCTTCACAGTTTTTGTTTGGAGGTCCATGGAGCCACAGGAATCTAACAGCATCTTTATCTTTCTCTGCTAGAGCTATCTGCAAGAATGCCTTAGTGATGTCTGCAGTAAAGGCTATCTGGTGTAATCTGAATTTGATTAGCACACCTAGCAGATTTGGATTAAGGTTTGGCCCAGTCAATAAACAGTCATTTAGGGAGGGGCAACCTTCCTCATGTGATGATGCATCAAACACTACTCTCAGTTTTGTTGTCGCAGAGTAGGCAGCCATATGTGTCACCGTGAACTCCCATGGATTCCAGGCTCCGGATCTGAATTTCACATTCATCATACAGTTGTCTGAGTGCTGCAACATCTGATGATCTTTTCACAGGAGCAAGGTTCAACAGTTTGGACATATGTGCACTAATTACAATGTCTTTTCTTCCAAAACGGCTCTGTAGTAATTCCACTGCTGCATCATAATTCCTATCAGTCATGCTTAGTCCTGTTACAGCTCTTGCTGCTGTTCCAGTCAGATAGGATCTCAGGTAGGTGAACTTCTCCCTCTTACACAGCGCGTCATTCTCATGAATAGCCGTTTCATACTGGGACCAGAATTCTTGCCACTGGCTTAAATCTCCGTCGTACTTTTCTATCACCAGCTTCGGCAGTTTAACAGTCTGTCTGCTTTCTGATCTTACTGTGCCAGAGCTTGCGTCACTCATCCGCTTACTCACGGGGTCCCGCGTCGTCCTTATGAGCCTATCGACCCGGGCTTTCAGTGTGATGATGCGGTCCTGGTAGTCCTGAGTGGTCGCGATCTCTGCCTCCAGTTCCTCCGTCGGCGTTTCATCCTCGATGCCGTTGTCCAAGTCCGTTAACGTTCCCTCCTTGATCACCAACACCGACAGCATTTCACGGAGTTTGTCACAGTCGGGTCCATCCTCCTTCCTCACCTCCTCTTCCATGCGAGTCAAAAGTTTCGTTGTGGAGGTGCGGATCGTCTTTCGTTTCCGTTTCATCCGCTCGTATTGCTCGGCCATCTCCGCTGTTAATGACAGGTTCAACGGTAGCTCCAACTTGACAACATTCACAGTCTTTCGTCTTGAAATCCCGGGTTTCGGCACCAAAATGTTGTGTTTCAAAGTTGTTGGAGCTTCTTAAAAACTGACCATCACTGCCGTTTCTCATTCAAGCCGATCATATTTACTGATTTAAACACGGAAACACTGTTACAAGCGAGGAAAAACAAACAACGGCGACATACAAGTACTAGGAGGAAAAATGCAGATTCGTTACTTAGCAACAGTAACATTCTTTTGTAGCAACTAACGTCTAAATGCTATTACTTAGCAACAGTAACATTCTTAACTAACGTCTAAACGCTACACTGGCGGAAGACAACATAACACATTCTTATTTCAAATGAAAGCATTTGTTATTGTAACCTATTATCCTAATGTCATAGAAAATATTTACAACAAAAGAACCATTCATCTTTTAGTTTATTTTTACGATGTGTGTTGTGCTGCACTGTATTCATTTTGGTTCTACACAGAAACTCAAGAACTGTTCAAAAGTCTGTTGCTGACCCCAAGTCTTTCAACCGATTCAAGCCGATAAAATCGTCCTAATAACCATAAAACTAAAGATCAGACACAATCACTGACTGAAGATTATGCAAGTAAAAAGTATATTTCTCGCTAGAAATGTCATTCGAAACACATTCAGGAATTCTAGGGCCGGCCCCCCCCTTCCTGCCCTCTGGGTCCGACCGGGCCAAGTGTCGGTGCGGTGGTCCCAGTTAGGTCCTAGAATTCCTGCCCTCGGTGTCCGACCGGGCCAAGTTTTGGTGCGGGGGTCACAGTTAGGCCCCCCCTTCCTGCCCTTGAGGTGCGACCGGGCCGAGTTTCGGTGCGGGGGTCCCAGTTAGGCCCTAGAATTCCTGCCCTCGGGGTCCGACCGGGCCAAGTTTCGGTGCGGGGGTCCCAGTTAGGCCCTAGAATAAGGTATTTAAATTTCAGGGCGGTAGGACCTTCCTATCTCAAAAACTGTTTTTCCACCACATTCTGAATCACTAGGTCTTGCAGGCAACACTTCTGAGGGGCCTTTTTCAAATAACATAATTAATATCATAAAAAACATAATAATTTTTACTCTAAGGGCTAGAACTCCAAATCTCGGATATGTCGTTCTCGGGACCCCGGGAAATGTCTGTAAACGTTTTAGCATCCCTAGCTATCTCGAAAAGGCGCGTGACCTCCAACAGTAGAGAAAATGAACATAAGACAGTGGTCAGTTTCTAGTCCCCATTTTTGTAGGATGGAAGTGTACATTTATGGCTTAAGGTGTGTAGACACAGCTGGCCTGTGGCCACCTTTTTTAAAGTCTGGGGTCAAAAGGTCAAAAGGAGCTGGCACCACGCCGCTTATGAGATAACAAAAAGTTAATGTGTATTTCTCTCTTAACTTTTTGTCATTATTAAAGAGAGGCCTGATTCTCAGATATGCATGTTGGATGGCTAAGGTGTAGGTCTGGGAAGAACTTCAGGCCAAAATCTTGCAAGCGAGCCGCTGGGTGAGGTGCGACGAGATGGAGCATTGCTGAGTCATTTCCTGTAGGGCTGGAAAAACTAAATTGTTTCAAATAACCCTGCCTCGTTAAATCAATGAGCTTGGTGTTTTGCTTTCAAAAATACGCTATAGAAGAAGTCTAAACTGCAGAAAAAAAACATCCAAGCTGCCTTTTAAGGATACCTTGGAATATCTGTCTATTTTTTAACCATCTGACCCTAGTTTACGACAAAAACAACACAATTGACGGCAGCTCCTTTGCCACGTGGTTTTTAGAGCCATGTAAGGATTAGAGGGGGCGGTCGATAGCAACCACCATAGCAACCATGACAGTCAAGTCAAGTGACGTGGACGCAGCCCCATGGAAAAAAATAGAATAACACCCTACACACTCAGGAGATTATTTAAGATATTTTAAGAAATATGCTTTTTCTTATTCGTAATGCATGCCTATTAAATGTATACTTTGTTTGAGGTCAACTCCCTCAAAAAGTAGTCCCCTTTAATTACGATCAATCAAAAATGTATTCCTCCTTTTGTTATTTTGTCGTCCTCGTAGATCTTAAACAAGTCCTCATTTACATTTAGGGCATTTAGCAGACGTTTTTATCCAAAGCAACTTACAATAAATACATTTGTCATAAGAAGTGCAACAATATATCGCTATCGGTACAGAAAGGATGTTCATAGAACCAAGTGCAAGTACAACAATCGCTAGTCTAACCAATTTCCCGTGTTACAGCAATGATAGCAGCTACTGCAGTTGCTACACAGTTAAGTACTATAATACAATACAATACAATACAATACAATACAATACAATACAATACAATACAATACAACACAATACAATACAATACAGTGTACAATGGTGGCCAGAGGGGGGAGGGTGGCTATGCAGAGTCGAGGTGGACACTGAAGAGGTGAGTCTTGAGTCTTTTTCGGAAGATAGTGAGCGACTCTGCGGTCCTGAGAACGGCAGGATGCTCGTTCCACCACTGAGGTCCCAAAACCGAGAAAAGTTGTGACTTTGCTGAAAGACCTTTGCTAGCTCTTAGCGATGGCGGTACCAGACGTCCAGCTGAGGTAGTTGAGCGGAGGGATTGAGCTGGAGTGTGGTGGCTTTAAGCAAATGCTTGGAGGTAGGCAGGGGCAGTTCCATCGACTGCCTTGTATGCCAGTACCATCGTCTTAAATTTGATGTGAGCTACTACAGGGAGCCAGTGGAGGTCCCGGAAGAGGGGGGTCACATGGGAAAACTTCGGTAGGTTGAACACGAGGCGCGCTGCCGCATTCTGGATGCGCTGCAAAAGGTTTAATTGCAGAGGCAGGAAGTCCAGCCAGGAGTGAGTTGCAGTAGTCGAGGCGGGAGATGACCAGTGATTGGACTAGAAGCTGTGCTGCTTCCCTTGTGAGCAAGGGCCAGATTTTGCGGATGTTGTAAAGTGCAAATCTGCAGGATCGAGCCACCGCAGTGATGTTTGCGGTGCAGCATAACTGATTGTCCAATACCACACCGAGGTTTCTGGCAGTTGGAGAAGGAGATACAGTGATGTTCTCAACGGTGACCAGTAAGTCCATGTGTGGGCAATCTTTCCAAGGGATTAGGAAGAGCTCGGTTCTGTTGAGGTTAATTCTCAGGTGATGGGCAGTCGTCCAGGTGCTGACGTCCGCCAAACATTCCGATATGCGTGTTGCAATCAGGGCTTTAACAGATGAGGTGAAAGAGAGAAATAGCTGAGTGTCGTCAGCATAGCAGTGATAGGAAAGGAAAGGATAGTGTTGCAATTACAGAGCCCACAGATCTGGTATCGAGGGAGAACAGAAGAGGCCCCATTACAGAGCCTTGAGGAACCCCAGTTTCAAGCGTGCAAGGTTTGGACAAGGAGCCATTCCATGTCACTTGATAGGTGCAGTTTATCAGCTAAGATGTGAACGGAACAGGAAAGAGCAGATTCAGCGATGCCAAGTTCAGCAAGAGTGGCAAGGAGGATCTGATGGTTCACCGTGTCAAATGCTGCGGACAGGTCGAGGAGCATGAGAACCGATGAGAGGGACGAGGCTCTGGCAGCACGGAGGGACTCAGTCACTGCAAAGAGAGCCATCTCAGTGGCATGTGCCTTCTTGAAGCCGGACTGGTGAGGGTCGAGCAGGTTGTTAGATGAGAGATAGGAGGACAGTTGGTTAGCAATGGCACGTTCCAGTGTTTTAGAGAGGAATGAAAGAAGAGATACCGGTCTGTAGTTCTGGATGTCGTTGGTATTATTCTGTTGACCTCGTCAGAGGTGAGAGGGATATATTGGGTAAAGACGGAGGAGGAGGGGATTGGAGGAGGGAGGATGGAGGCAGGGATGAAAGAGGAGCTGATGTCCTTCACTTTCTGGGTAAAGTAGGTAACAAAGTCATCGGCAGTGAGGCAGGAAGGCGGTGGGGGTGAGGGAGAGTTGAGGAGGGTCGAAAACAGGGAAAACACTTTCCTGGGGTTTGAGGCGGAGGAGTTGATTTTGGTCCGGTAGAAGGCAGATTTGGTTGTTGACACACTAGAGGTGAAATCAGAAAGAAGGAAAAGATAGTGGAATAGATCATTAGGACAGTCTGATCTCTTCCATTTCCTCTCAGCTGCCCGCAACTTTGTTCTGCAAGTCCGCAGAGGATCGGACAGCTAAGGGGGAGGGGGTGAGGATCGCGCTGGTCTGTAGTGAAAGGGACAGAGGGAATCCAAGGAGGAGGAGAGGGAGGATAGCAGAGTGTCTGAAGATTCATCTGTAGATAGTTGAGGGAATCGCTCGATGGAAGGTAGTGAAGATGGAACAGTAGAGGCGAAAGTAGAGGGAGAGAGGGATTTGAGGTTACGGTGAGTGGTGACAATGCAGGGACTAGAGAGGATGAGGGGAGAGGATTTCAAGGGGAGAGAAAAATCAACAAACACAGGGAGTGGGATAACGGAGAGAGCAGAGGTGCTGCAGGACCTAGTGAATATTAGGTCAAGCTGGTTCCCGGCCCTGTGTGTGGGGGGAGAAGGGGTTAGTGTTAAGTCGCAGGTGGCAAAAAAGTTGGTTTGTTCAGGTGAGTGCATCTTCTCTGGCAGGATGTTGAAGTCGCCGAGGTTAACGAGTGGTGTGCCATCCTCAGGAAAGCAGCTGAGGAGGGCGTCCATCTCATCATAATGGAGGGGACCTGGAGGACACCACAAGATCAAGGTAGATCACCACAATGGAGAGCTTGATAGGAATGGCGACAGTGACAGCGTGGAGTTCAAATGCAGATCTGGCCAAGTGTTCTAGCGGAAGGACCTGGTAGGACCACATGGGCGAGATGAGGAGTCCGGTCCCTCCTCCTCGCCCGGATGGTCTAGGGGTGTGCGAGAATGAGTAGACGGTGCAGAGGGCAGCAGGAGTAGCAGAGTTCTCTGGAGTGATCAAAGTCTGTCAGGGCCAGGAAGTGAAGGGTCATGAGGGACGCGTAGGCTAAAATTGCCGATTGCCAGTTCCAGAGTCCTCTCATCACCTCAAGGTCAGTGTAAGCAAGGGTAGGTGGATGGCGCAGATTAGGCAGGTTACTGCCCCTGCTCCTCAAATGTCTTCCCTACTCCAAATACATAAAAATGGACAATGAATTTGTCCATTTTTAAAAACAGGCATCCTGCCGGGTCAGGATGCCCCCCAGCCAATCAGAATCAAGCATTCTTAAACAAACCATAATAATGATTTGTAATGGTCCAATTAAATTACCAATTATAACTCTTAATGAATAATCATGTTCCCTTCCCTCTGTGCTGCTATGAGTAGTGTTAACTGAGCCTGTGTCCCCTCTCTCTCTCTCTTTCAGTGGGAGTGGTGATGTTAACTGAGCCTATTTCTCCTGTCTCTCTCTTCCAGTGGGAGTGGTGCAGCCTACACTGGGGTTCTACCTCAAGAGTGGAGGTGGAGCAGGGCAGTGCTACACTGGTGTGTGTCGCCAATGGGGGCTTCCCCTCAGTGAGCTGTAAGGTGGGGGGCCTGCGGCAGGTCCGGGGGTTGTCAGATAGCGGGCTCAGTAAGCTGAGAGGTGGGTAAGAATGGCCAGACGCAGCCTGTCACTCAAACCCTGAATTGTAGAGTACAGATCTCCTCTGAAATGACTGCTTTATATCTCTCTGTCTAAGGTACCACTGCAGCTTTGTATGATTTATTCATATAACTTGTCTTTGATCCATTAACAGCTGTCTGGTTTTTACCCCTTGCTTCACTGGACCAGTGTAAGTCATCAAGCAACTGCTGCTAGGTGAGCCATGTGTGTCAGACTGATCTCACTTCATAACATTTTAGAACAGGGGATGTCCAGGTTTCTGAAGAAAAAAACTTAGAACATTTTAAAAGTATCTCTCAAAAGACATTCAGTATCAAGACATAGGAACCCTAGCATGCTGGGTGGTGGACAAGGTAACATAATAATGTCTGTGTCTGTGAGTCAAAGACCAAACCGACATCGCTGAAAGATGTGTTACTTTAAACGTTTTCTCTGAGCATAAAATGATGTCCAGTTTTAAGAGATGTGCACCTGTGTCTCTTCAGTGACAGAAAGTCAGTGGAAATGTAGGGTGGGGGATTCCAGAAGAGTGGAGATTCCGGTGAAAGCAGTATGCGTGCATGTCTCCATACCAGTGGCGCCCTCTTGTGTTAAACCACAGCCATTACCATAAAGAGTCATTCTATGAACTCTAGGAACCTCAGGAGTTACATGTTTATCAACAACACCTTTAGCTAATCTTCACATCCGACTCTGGCTAGTGTCAATATCACAAGCTAGAACCCATTAAGTCCTCTACCTAGTATAACCATACAGTAGGCCTATGTGAGTTAGCACCCTAGCTAGTGTCTATACCATTATATGACTAGTGTCCATTTGGTGATTATCTTAAGATAGTGTGCATATTGCTCTCTAGCTAGGGGCCATACAACGCTCTACTTAGCTTTTATTTAGAATAATTTAACAAACAGTCTTTAGTGTCTTTGCAGGTAACTGCTTGTTGTAACTGCTAAATAGGTTGATTTATTTGACCATTATGTAAAATGGACCGTCCAATTTCTATGAAGGCCGCTAGAGGAGTATCAACTGCACACTGCATTAACAACCCGACTAGAGATTACAAACCAGCCCAATTAGATGTCACTAACCAGTCTGACTAGAAGTTATAACCTCCTGACAAGCAGTGATGCCAGATTTGGTTGAGTGATTATGGCCCAATCACGTTCAAAACCCGCCCTCTTCAGCAAAAAAATACCCAACAACAATTTAGTCACAGAAAAAACATTTAATCTTTGAATAAACACTGTTAGGCTTTTGGAAAAGATTACCAGTATTGAGAAAGCATGTTATGTAAAATATAGAACAACATTTTAATTTGTGACAGAAAGAAAGATTTCATATTTGAATAGTCATATGCAATCCATTGTTCAGCTTTTTAAAAACATTGCCAGTTGAGAAAGCATGTTATCTAAAATGTAAAACAGCATTTTTTAATGTTCATGCATAAAAATGAACGCATCGATATGTCACCTACAGCGAGAACAGCTGGCAAAGGCGTAGCCTAGGCCTACTCATACATCGAAGTATCAAACCTCTGCAACAACTGCCTCTGATCTGAAAATAGCGGACGTCCATTAATTTCTGCTCAGTATTGGGAAAATGCTCTCTCTACTCTTAATTGTATTTGATGAAATGTATAATTGGTGTGAAAACAAAAATTGCCCCATCTTGTTAAAAGTACCCCACATTTTATGTGCCCGCCTATGGCTATTCACAAGAAGTCCAATTGGGCGAGCACCCACCCAATCTGGCAAAACTGCCGACAAGACATAACCATCCAAATTTCGTTGTTTTTTTTAGCGTGAGGGACTATCAAGTATTACTAATATAAAATGGCTTGGTAAGATATACACATCTCAGTATTTGTAATTTAATTTATAGAATTCTAAACAGAAAAAAAAAATATATATATATATAGAGAGAGAGAGAATCAATTCCTCTATGTTGAATAACTGTAGACATATACGTGTTCCCAATGGCTCTGCCAGATCTGTCATTCAACAAAATATAGAAGGTCTGGAGACCTTAACAAAACTGGTAGATCTGATTTTACAGGATCTCCTGCATCGAGAACATGGACACACTAAAGAAACCTCACCTTCTTCGCCATTGGAAACAACTGCCTGGGCCAGTTTGAAAACGTATAAAGCATCATCTTTCATGTGATGCATGCATGTTTAAAGAGCTACTCGAGATGATGAGATTAAAAAAAAATAAACATGGCCGAGGTTGTTTATACATATATTCTGATTCCCCAGGTAATCTATCTGAGAAGGTTTAAGAAACTGCATACCCTCAACCTGCTGGAAACCCTGTGGCTCAAGAGAGGAACTACAAACTCTTCATCGCTGCTTACCTTTCAGATGTAGTATATCTGGATTACAGGTGACTCAATGGAGAAACTGTATTAGTAAATGTTGTTGTGCCTTGGTGCATGTTAGTTAGCTAAATATGCAGAAATCACCAAAACAGCTATTCGGGTGTGGGGGGTGGCAAGTATCTTTTCCGAGGCGTGCGAAAAAGGTTCATATACTGTATCATAAAGTACAAGTGGTATCACCAACATGGCTTCTGTTGATGAATACCAAAATCCATCCATTTTAATGGAAATTGTTCTGAAATGTTAACATTTCTCTGGAGTAATTTCTGTCTTTGATATTGAATATGTGTAAATAACATGTAACAATGTTTTTTCTGTAAATACAACTGTCTCATGCTCTTTCGGAGTATGTTTATTTGCACAGTATTTAGTTTAAGGACTAATTTAACATAGAAACCCTTACCCTTCAGTAAGTCATAACTTTTAAAATGTAAAAAAAAACATGTCTTTTTATCTCAGACTTCCTTTAATGCTCTGTTGGGCTTCTATGCGTGTGTCATTTATTAGTGTCATGTTAAGTCATTGTACGTTTGATGACTAAATGTTTCAAAACAAGACATTTATTTGAATTTGAAATTAAAATCATTAAAAATGCTAACCATTCATGTGGCTGTTTGAGCATTGCAAACATGAAATAATTGTATGTTGGTTCAATTACCATACCGTACATAGATTATGATTCTGGACGATTTTTTAAGTTAGTGGCCATCCCCAAAATGCACCAGAACACAGGAAATCATATCTACCAAATTCAAAATTTTGTAGCTTCTCTCAGCTTACGTTTTCTTGAAGTGCTAAGTCATGTGGCCCTCTGATGGTTATGATGAAAAATGTGGCCCTCTTTATCATGAAAATTGCCCATCCCTGCTTTGGATGGTTACGACATTTTGGCTAATCATCACAAAACCTCTTTGGAGAAATTGAATGGGAAATTCACCTCAGGGACCACACTGTGGCGCTATGTTGCTTTTTTGTCGCTCTGGCGCAATAGCGGTTCGACAACACGTGGGGGCGGCCGTTCGCTTCAACCCGAGGTTCACTCCTCCACGTGTTAGAGAGGAGATTAAAATAGCGAAAATAAGTTCACCAACTCTGATCTGAAGGGACTTATTCAACCAAGTTTTGACGTATTTGACGTATCTAAGTTATGATGTAATTTATTTAGTCAATGTTTTTTAAGCGTTCTATCCAAACTATAGCTCAAAACACGACCAAAAACGAGCCCTTTGGAGCAGGGTTTATAAAGGTTTCAAAGGAGACGTGAGGTTCAGAAACAAGTAGGGTACACTGTGTCATCAGGAACACTGCAGTCACTGTGACCTGTTTTAGGACTGCAGTGAGGAGGAGGATAAAGTAAGGATGATCAACATAGAGAGAGGAGGGAGAGACTGCGAGAGATCGAGCGAGGGAGAGAGAGAGGCGGGGAGAAAGCAAAAGAGCGAGGGAGAGAAGGAGGGAGGCATAGAGAGAGATCGAGTTACTGAGAGAGAGGGAGAGAGATGAGAAAGAGAGAGGGAGAGCGATGAGAAAGAGAGAGAGCGAGAGAGTGCGAGAGAGTGCGAGAGAGAGAGAGAGAGAGAGAGAGAGAGAGAGAGAGAGAGAGAGAGAGAGAGAGAGAGAGAGAGAGAGAGAGAGAGAGAGAGAGAGAGAGAGAGAGAGAGAGAGAGAGAGAGAGAGAGAGAGAGAGAGAGAGAGAGAGGGCTGCTCCATCGCAGAGGCTGTAGTCCAGCTTCATCAGAGGAGCGGTGCATCACGGAGCTGGCTGCAGGTAAGTTAAGAATGTCAATGAGATGCTTTTCTGTTTTTTTGCAGACACAGGTCATGTCTTGAATGAAATCAGCTACCGCATGCCTATCAGAACGAATATCATGTCGAATCACTGCCAGTGTTTATTGGGCTACTTTGTTTGATTATGCACATTCGAGCATCCTGCATCTGATCGGAGCCGTGTATCTTCGTGTACATGTTTTTTAGCGGTGATTAAGTTGCTGCCCGTCAGCCGCAAGGTGCAAACGCTCGTCAACAGTGTGATGCACTATGAGGACATTTCACTCCTTCGACGCGGTTTGACTGTGTCTTCTTACATTGTGCCCTGTAACACTACGCCTTGAAAACACGTAGCTTAGTTATCGGTGGTCTTATTGTGACGACCTAACTTTAAACTGGGGGCGATGTGTTCGCTGTCCGTGGTGCTGAAGCTGTAGCTGTACCCCACACAACAATCGGCCAATTCCGTTGCATAGGATTCACGTTAGAACGTGGATAGGCTCTGTGAGGATTTAATTTCTCAATTTAATGTTTAGGTTTGTTTTTCAAAATTCATCTGTTTAACACCTTCCTTTTATTTCTGCCATTGAGAAGAACACTGCTGCTTCCCATCATTACATAGGCTATACTGTGATATTTGAATCTAAATAGAAAATTGTGTACATTTATTTATTCGTGCTGTAATGAACAAAATTCCTAATCCACTTGAGATGGGAATGAACCCAGCTTGTCTGCCTCCCACAGAAGGACACCTCTGAGGGCCTAAGGTAGAGGCATGACCATCGGGTCCACCGCCGC
Organism: Melanogrammus aeglefinus; assembly: GCA_900291075.1. NCBI lineage: Eukaryota > Metazoa > Chordata > Actinopteri > Gadiformes > Gadidae > Melanogrammus > Melanogrammus aeglefinus. The sequence goes on along the minus strand of OLKM01001770.1, from coordinate 773 downwards.
TTCCAGGGACTAGGCCAGTCCATGGATCCCTACTCCTGCCCAGTGGACATGATTCTCCTGCCGTCGACGCGCATCGAACAGTGTGGAATATGACTCTCCCTACGGCCCTCTGCGCCCTGTACCTCCCCGTCCTCCTGGCGGCGGCGGTCTCGACCCACGACCACGCCAAGCGGGCGCTTGTGCCGCGCGCCGCCACACGCCTCGTGGCCCGCATGGACGGCGACGTCATCATCGGAGCCCTCTTCTCCGTGCACCACCAGCCCTCCGCCGAGAAGGTGGCGGAGCGCAAGTGCGGCGAGATCCGCGAGCAGTACGGCATCCAGCGGGTAGAGGCCATGTTCCACGCACTGGACCGCATCAACGCGGACCCCACGCTGCTGCCCAACATTAGGCTGGGCTGCGAGATCAGGGACTCGTGCTGGCACTCCTCAGTTGCTCTTGAGCAGAGCATCGAATTCATCCGCGACTCGCTCATCTCCATCCGCGACGACAAGGACGGCGCCCGCTGGTGTGTGGAGGGCGTGCCGCACAGCCTGCCGCCGCCCTCCACCAAGAAGCCCATCGCCGGGGTGATCGGGCCGGGCTCCACTCGTGTGATCACCAGTGCAGAACTCGCACTCTTCAACAGTCCCCAGAATCCCTACTCAGCCACCAGCATCGACCTCAGCGACAAGACGCTGTTCAAGTACTTCCTGCGCGTGGTGCCGTCGGACACGCTGCAGGCCCGCGCCATCCTGGACATCGTCAAGCGCTACTAACTGGACCTAACTGTC
>OLKM01001769.1:24059-94059 GCA_900291075.1 Melanogrammus aeglefinus | reverse complement strand
AGCAGAGATGCCGGAAACGGAATAGGCCTACTCCACATGTATTCTCCAGGAACACGGCGAAAAACCCGCTCTGAATACAGATGCTATCAAAGCTTATTATAGTTACGCACACATCCCACTCATCCCCTTGTGTCTCATCTTGTGAGCGGAAAAAAAAAAAATACACGCACCCTCCCGCCATCTTCCTCCGGTGACACGCCGCGGCAGTAACCGCCGGCGACGTCATTTTTGTTTTCTTTCCTACTCGCGGGCCTCAAACCCCTCCCCCCCCGGCGCCGTCGCCATGCCAACCTGTGTGGTAGACGCAGGCGCAGCAGCAACAGGTCTCCGACTGGGCATCCCAGAGAGGATAATGAGGTCCGGAGATAATTAGCAGCTGATTGTGGAGACCGCGGTGGTGTGGACCAGTAAGCCTCCGGCAGCCACTGGCAGAGCAGTTGAATGGATACAAACACACACACACACACACACACACACACACACACACACACACACACACACACACACACACACACACACACACACACACACACACACACACACACACACACACACACACACAAAGAGCGGCCTGATGATCAAAGAGAAAGCTGCTTCTCTCAGGACCCTTTTAGACGGTAGAGAGGAAAGGTGGTTTGCACATCAAAAAGAAGCTTTTTCTTTTATGATATACGAGATAATGGAGAGAAACAGATAGTGTGGGGGAAAAGAAAAGGGAATATTGCGCAGCATTCACACATGCAGCTGCTCGTTTAAAGGAGCGCGCGTGTGTGTGGGTGAGCGCGTGAAACATGTGCAAATCTATATTTTGTTTGTGTCACACACACACACACACACACACACACACACACACACACACACACACACACACACACACACACACACACACACACACACACACACACACACACACACACACACACAGCACTTCAAGGGCTCGTATGCAGCGCATCCCTGGAAGCCTGAACCGTACCACAACCCCCGCCTTCAACCTCCTACACCAACAACCCACCGAGCGACACCTCACGACCCAGCCCCCAACCACGGGAGCTCTCCTTCAGTACCGAGGCGAACCACTCAGTGGTTAACTTCATCCTCCATCACTTCGTTTTATCTCTCCCTTTCTGGTGGACGGTAGTCATGCAGACATCTCCGTCGTAAAATACACTGGGAACCATGACCCATATTTGTAATATATGTGGGTGTAAGCATGGGAAATTATACCTTGAGCCATGTTTACACAAATAATCGTGCCATGTAATGTACGTATATGTGTGTACATATGCATTCGCGATTACCCAGGTTCATAAAGACCATGTTTACCCTTTAATGGGACCATGTGTTTAACCTGCTGGTCTTAATGCGTAGTTTCGGACGCATTCATGCGCGTGACGACACACTGTTGTTGGCTGAGTGGCCGGAAAGAAAAAAGGTGTTGCGAAATCACGGTGAATGTGACACTCACGCCCTCTGGTGGCCGTGACGCCACCTTTGGGAGTCGCAACAATTAAAAAGGCAAAGGGCTTTTAATTGAAAGGCTTGTTTAATTAACAAACAAAAAAAATGCTGCCAGACAAAGGCACCTGTAGCTTGACAGTATTGGATGTATTGATCACACAGTGTGCAGGATGTGCCAAGTGTGTAAACCAGCTCTATTACAGCCGTAGAGAGGGGACGTCTTCATCCCAAAATCAAAGGTCGAACAACGGTCAAAAGTGGAATACAGAGGTAAAAAACGAAAGAAATACAAAATAAAGACAAAAACAATGTTGTTATGGCAGACAAAAGAACTTAAAAACATTGACCATGGCCCGTTCTGACTCGTGTTCAGAATGGCTGCTTCATGAATACATGGTCATCATTCAACAAGTCCTCACTTTGCACCGCGTGCTCTTTCATAAACACACAACACATACTTCACAGTGTCACCTTTTGCTACTCAATCAATGTTAAGACTACCATAAGAATTACTAAGATATTAAAAACACTAAAGATATACATGTACCTTTCAAAAACACACACACTCAGTGTGTGTGTGTGTGTGTGTGTGTGTGTGTGTGTGTGTGTGTGTGTGTGTGTGTGTGTGTGTGTGTGTGTGTGTGTGTGTGTGTGTGTGTGTGTGTGTGTGTGTGTGTGTGTGTGTGTGTGTGGCTTTGTTTAAGAGAACATTTAACAAACTGCTAAATGCCCTAAATGTAAATGTAAATTCAAACCAAATGTTAAGTCACGAAGGGATAACAGGGCTGTTAGATAGCTTCTCGGGCCTGGAGACACCAGCTGGCCGCAGTGTGGGTGGATCTCCCTCGCAGACATTAAATACTCCCACCTCACACTCTGAACCCCCCTCCCACACACATACACAACATTCAAACTTTTTTTTTTTTTTTTTGAAACAGTGGTCGTTTAAAAAAAACGAAACTAAAATGATAAAATAATTCAAACATATTGCACTAATAGAAAGGAATCAGGAAGTGTAAACAGAGAAACTCTAAGACATGGCCGACCACAATGGACAGATGAGGCAATAGTGAGAAAGACAAAAACAAGTCAGAGATCCACTTCCGCCCATGCATTCCAGTCCCCCAAACGTCTTCAGTTGTGTCCATGTATGTGTACCCTCTTCATTGGCGCGCAATATGAGATGGTCTGTGTGTTTTTATGCAAGTTAAAATGAGACTGCATAGGGGAAAAAGACGCGTTAACCAATCAACAGTTTAAGATTAAACAGCACCTCTACGACGAGAGAACTGGGATCCCCCTTGCTTGACGCACTCTTATATTGGGTTTGTTGGGTATCTGAAATTTAAAGTTAGTCGCAGTTAAGACACATATCAAGACCAATCACATTATAAACGACTACTTATGTTAACAATCCATCACTCTCCGTTGAATTAAAAGTTGGTGTGTATGGAACGCACACATTTTAATGTCCTCCTTCAATAAAAATGATTCTCATTTAAAAAAAAAAATGTTAGTGGCACGTGCACATTTCAGATGAGGGAGATTATTAACCATTTGTTCGAATCGTACCGCCAAAGCATCTGCTCAGTGAGCAGACTCACAACGCCTTCGGACGATTGTACAACCAATCCTCCGAAAGAGAGCCCTTAGTGACAGCTCGGAGCCTCTTCTCCGACATCGTTAGTGTTGGAGAACTGTTCTGTGTTCCGTGTTTGTCGACGGGGGCGGGGGGGTGGTGACCCTTCCCCTACCCCCTCCCCACCCCCGCCGTCCCCCCCATTCAGGCCGGCACCAGCATCCTCTCCAACGCACACTGCAGGCGGTCCCAGTTCCTCCAGAACAGGCCAGGAAGCACACGCCCAGCACGGTGACCATCAGGTGGTGCCGGCTGCGCATGAGCGGCGCGGCAAACTTGGCGGCGGTCGACACGCACACCAGGAGGACGGTGACGATGGCCAGCATGATGTTGATGCTCTTGCCCAGCAGCACGCGGGCGTCGTGGTTCTCCAGCTGCACCGTCTGCTGCTGCTGCTGCTGCAGCTCCAGCTTGGAGACCCGCGTCTGACACGACTCCAGCGCCTCCTGGTGGCGGGCAGAGGGGATGGGAGAGAGGTGGTTGAGACGGGGTGAAGACGCTCTTGACAGGGGGCGGCCCGGAGGGGCCTGGCTGAAGGGAAGGACTGTGGCCCTGTCCACACCGTTGTGCTTGTTCACGATACATGCATTTCATCTGGTTTACGAGAGAGAGAGAGAGAGAGAGAGAGAGAGAGAGAGATAGAGAGAGAGAGAGAAAATAGAGAGAGACAGAGAGAGAAGAGAGAGAGAGAGAGAGAGAGACAGAGAGAGAGAGAGAGAGAGAGAGAGAGAGAAAGAGAGAGAGAGAGAGAGAGAGAGAGAGAGAGAGAGAGAGAGAGAGAGAGAGAGAGAGAGAGAGAGAGAGAGAGAGAGAGAGAGAGAGAGAGAGAGAGAGAGAGAGAGAGAGAGACAGAGAGAGAGAGAGAGAGAGAGAGAGAGACAGAGAGAGAGACAGAGAGAGAGAGCAGACTCGCAGTGCGATCAGAAGTATTGGTTTGATATAACCTGCATCCCAGATTAAGTTGGCAGCATTTATTTATTATAAAGTTAAAAGGTCAATAATGCCCCGATGGGGTGAGGTGTCCTGGAATGCCTTCATGTTGACTGCAGACATCGAAGTACGTAGCCACTACTTTCTGGCTAGGAGTCAAATGGGTCCACACGAAGCCAACATTTTAACAACCTTAGAATTGTGTCTGGCGTCGCATCCGCTGTACGGACAAGCAACATTTACATTTCCTTGAAAACGATTACGTATAATTGAGACAGAATGCAGCCCTCGGCAGTCAGCCAAAGAGTTCCGGGCGAGCGCATGTGCGACGGCGTGAACTGAAGAGATGATAACGCTGCTTCAGTGAGGACGGACAGTATGAGTCAACACCGCTGCCAACGCTAGTACGGACGGAAACCTCAGACAGGAAAGCGTGTGTTGCAAAACATAATTTTTTTTAAGATTACATTTAGCATTTTTGCGTTTTATTATAGAATGGGGAGGACATGCAGGATGACGGATAGGAATCGAACTCGGGTCGCTGCGTTCAGGACCTAAGCCTTTATTGGTACTTGTCTCCTCGCGGTGCCACCGGGGAGCGCCCCTGTTGTAACATTGAATCTGGACCGGGCCTTATTGATGAGTGATGACCAGCTTTCGAGTGGCCGTTGACCTTAGAAGAAGCTCCAGACTACAGTAACCTCTTAGGGATGGTGGTGGTGCGGTTCCCCCTGCGTACCTGTATGTCCCGCGCCCTCTCATAGGCCTGGTAGGCCACCCGCTCCTCGATGCTGGACAGCTCTTGCTTCAGGTTGGACATCTCGTTCTGGTGCAGCTCCGTCAGGTCGTTGAGTTGGTCCTCCAGGCGCTCGTACCTGCCACACAACACGGACGATGTCAACATGCCGAGGTCCAAATCATTTGTCCTCGTTATCTATTCACCGTGAATGTCAATGTGCGTAACCAGGAGAGTGAACATATTTGAAGTACCGGTCCAATGCTACGGTGGCAGTAAAGGCGGCAGAACATTTTACTCTTTCCCTGAGGCCCACCGCTATTCACGGTATGACTTTCCTCCAACAGATGAAGTTGTGCAATAGGCCATAAAAGCTTAGTTACGGTAGGACATTGACGCAACGCAATGACCACGCAGTCGCTTCGACTGAGTCGTGGACCTGTTTTGGTTCTGCGTCGGGTTTTTGTGAGTGGACCAATCACAGCCCTTGCTGCTGCGTCGCCTCGACGCACGGTGACCTTTTCGGGAGGCGCACGTCCGGCCCTTGCGGTGGACGCAAGGAGGGTCCGCGGGTGCGAGAAGGCTCCGTACACCGCCTTGCGTTGCGTCGACGTACAACCATAACAACTGAGCCTTAGAGTGTCTCCATGTCGTAAGCTTCTTCCCGTGGGCCTACCTGTATCTCTCCTCCTGCAGCGTCTGGTTGAGCACGCCGTAGTCCCTCTGGAACTGCCCCTTGAACTCCCCCAGGTCCTCGTCCAGCTGGCTCTGAGCCTCGCGGATCTCCTTCACCTCCTCCAGCGTGGTGGCCAGTCGGCCCGCGCCCCCGCCCACCGCGTCCTGCCCAGCCCCCGAGAGCCCGCCGGCCCCCAGGAGGTTCCCGTTGCTGTCGGCCGACACCGAGGCGCTCCCGGACGAGCACTCGTCGTCGCTGGTGTACTTGGTCTTGGCCACCATGGACGTGCTGTTGCTCAGGCCCTTGTCCGCCCCGCCGCCGCCGCCGCCGCCGCCGCCGCCGCCACCGCCGGCACCGCCGCTGCCACCGCCGGCACCGCCGCTGCCACCGCCGCCGCCACCGCCGGCACCGCCGCTGGGGAACGACGACGAGGTGGTGTCCATGGAGGTCTTGAGGTGGGAGATGTTGTCGGCGCTGCCAAACTTGTTCCTGATGAGGTTGGCAAACTCCCGGGGCTTGCTGAAGAAGAAGGGCGGCGAGAGGGAGACCCCCGGCCCGATGGTCTTGATCTTGTCCATGGTGGGGTGGCGCCCGCTGCCCGTCACGTCCCGCAGCAGCTCCTTGGGCGACTCGCGAGGGATGGTGCTGTGCTTGCCCGAGGAGGCGGGGGGGTAGGCGTTTGGGGGGGAGGAGAACGCCGGGTGCTGACCGGCGGTCGGGACGAAGATCTCGCTGTCCTTCATCTTGCGGTGGTACTGCTCCAGCTTCTTCTGCATCTGGGCGATGCTCTGCGCCGACTTCTGGTTCTTCTTCTCGAACACCTGCTTGATGCGGCCCACCTGCTGCTTGTCGGCACTGTTCATCAGCTTCAAGTACTCAACAAGGTTATCTTCGCGCGCCGTCTGCTCGATCTTCAGCTGCTCCGTCACCATCAGCATCTTCTGCTGCAGGCTGTCCAGGCACGAGCGGCTGCGCGCGATCTCCGCCGGCGCGCCCCCGGGAGACGGCCCGTCGGGCTGGTCCAGCTCCAGGTTGTTCTCCGAGGAGCCGCGGCGCAGCGAGGCCGGGCCGCCCGGGACCATGCCCTCGCCCGAACGCTCCGCCTGCAGGGGGTGGGGGGGGGCATTAGGATACTAGGAACACAAAAGATATTTTATGCATGTACATTTTAAACACACACACAGAATGTGTGTGTGTGTGTGTATGTGTATGTGTATGTGTATGTGTATGTGTATGTGTATGTGTATGTGTGTGTGTGTGTGTGTGTGTGTGTGTGTGTGTGTGTGTGTGTGTGTGTGTGTGTGTGTGTGTGTGTGTGTGTGTGTGTGTGTGTGTGTGTGTGTGTGTGTGTGTGTGTGTGTGCGTGCGTGCGTGCGTGTCTCTCTCTCACTCTGTGTGTGTCTGTGTGTGTGTCTCTCTCTCACTCTGTGTGTGTCTCTGTGTGTGTGTGTGTGTGTGTGTGTGTGTGTGTGTGTGTGTCTCTCTCTCTCACTCTGTGTGTGTCTCTGTGTGTGTGTATCTCTCTCTCTCTCACTGTGTGTGTGTGTGTTGTGTCTGTGTCTGTGTCTGTGTGTGTGTGTGTGTGTGTGTGTGTGTGTGTGTGTGTGTGTGTGTGTGTGTGTGTGTGTGTGTGTGTGTGTGTGTGTGTGTGTGTGTGTGTGTGCGTGCGTGTTTTATTAGAGTGGAGGTAGAGAGGAAGGCATGGGAGCTAGCGGGGAGGACGTGCTGCAAATGACCACGGGACGGATTCGAATCCGGGTCGCTGCGCTCAGGACCGAGCCTATATGGTACCCGTTCTACCCAGTGAGCCACCGGGCACCCCCATAGAGCGGGTTTTTAGAAGAGCTTGAAACGCGAGGGGGATCTGAGGACCACACAAGACTGGGGGGGGGGGGGGGGGGGTGATGGTATTAAACTAAGGCACAGGGGGGGGGGGGGAAATATATTAAATCCCCACCCCCGCTATTAAGAGCGGGGACTTGCACGCGGAGTCGATTGCTTCCATTTCATTTGTCCAAGGGTTCTGCATTTAAGCATTTCTATGGCCACTTCTCCCCCTGCATTATACTGCAGTAATGGCAACAGTGTGACCATATGGGTATATAAGGCGGTCACATCTGTTACACTTTAGAGACATTTTAGAGACACAAGCCTAATCCTATTTTGTTATGAGGATCAGATGACACAGTGAGAACATATGAACTCAGCCATTAGTGTGTGTGTGTGTGTGTGTGTGTGTGTGTGTGTGTGTGTGTGTGTGTGTGTGTGTGTGTGTGTGTGTGTGTGTGTGTGTGTGTGTGTGTGTGTGTGTGTGTGTGTGTGTGTCGGGGGGGGGGATGCGGGGCACACAAATAACTAGGTCACAAATAAAAACCCTGACCAAGCAGGAAATCCCCTTGCCAGACAGACTAACCCATTTTGAAGTATAGGGAGCACCGTAATCTCAAGGATCCACGGAAAAAAGTGCACAAATAGTGCACAATCAGCAAGTATCACTGAGGAACGAAACCACAGTGGGATGGAAACGAGGGGAGAGGGGAGAGGGGAGAGGAGAGAGAGGAGAGGGGAGAGGAGAGAGAGGAGAGAGGAGAGAGGGGAGAGGGGAGAGGGGAGAGGGGAGAGGGGAGAGGGGAGTGGAGAGAGGAGAGAGGGGAGAGGGGAGAGGGGAGAGGGGAGTGGGGAGGAGAGAGGGGAGGACAAGATTTCAAATCAGGGCATCGGCAAAAAAAAGTGTCACAAAGGGTTTTGGTTTTAGGCCCAGTGTCGGGCGATGTAGAAGCGTTGCTAATCCGTATTAGTAACCCTTCTGGTTTCGGCCACATGAACACACCATGTTGATCCGAACAGACTTAGGAGTTTTAGCTCTGCTTAGCATTTCCACGTCCATGTAAAGTGGTTGCCCAATGACGCATGGCATTGGCCAGCCCCCTGACCACATCTTAGTGTTACATCTGGAGTCACTCCGCCATAGAAGGAGCCGTTATCACATGACGAGTCAGGTGAGCCGGAGAGAGACGCAACGAGTGGTCACACACAAACAAGCTGGGTAAGACTTTCAGTGGGGCAGACAATGCTCAATAACACACAGTCTCACACACGTACACACTAAAGTCAAAGGAATTCCAATGGCCTCTGTTTTGCAGTAACTTCTTACAGTGTGACACCCCGCGTGCCCTCACCATTAAACATCACAAACAACCGCCAAAACTCACTGAATTATTTCCCCACCGAATAGTATCCGACATGGGACTAGTGAGCCAGAGTGTGATGGCATCCTATGTGGCAGATGCATGTCGAGTTCTGTTCCATGAGCTAATCCCATTCTCCAGTTCATCATACATTTTACATTTTCCTCACCTGTACTTAGCCCACTAAACCAACACACAAAGCATATATGGTCATACGGATTACATAACAAGATAAACAAGCAGAGTATTAGTCCTTACTGTGAGCGTGAACACAAGGAGTCTCTATATGGAGATTAACACACACACACACACACACACACACACACACACACACACACACACACACACACACACACACACACACACACACACACACACACACACACACACACACACACACACACACACTATTGTTCTAACGCACCGTGTGAGGCGAACTGGTGTTCAATCCCATTCACGGTTCCACCCACGGTATGAGACGGCATAAGAACTTCACAAAAACGTGAAACATTTTCAAAAGCATTCTCTTTCGTGGGGTGCATTCTGACGTCTCCTTCCTCCTCAAAGAGGAAGACAGGAACAGACAGCAGCGTGGGCAGCTCAGCTTACACAGTGTCTTTGGGTTCAGTGTCTGATACAAAGAGCTGTCTGTTCAGCCGAGTGGCTAAAGCCACTGCTTTAACAGCGTGCTAGCCCAGTGCTGCTAAGCTGGCCACTTGGGTTCTTTCCCACCGCCGACACACACGTTTACTTTGAAATGTTCTGCAGGCTTGGATGACTCCACAGGTGCCACTGCAGAATTGTTCTGTGGGTTGAATTGTTTACAGCATTACAAAGGGTATTTTTTTCCTGAGCGGTCAATAAAAAAATAACAATCATAGTAAGCCTGCAGCTGCAGATGGACCTAAACTTGTGTCAAGAGGAAGGAAACTACATTTTGCCCTGGCTATGGAAGCAAAATCCATCATTCTGTTTCCATTTGAGAATATCTGGGCTTTGTAGCTCTAGCCAACTGGACAATTGATTCAAAGGAGGCAAAGAAAAACAAAATAAATTTTGAAAGCAGAGGCCGGCCTTAGCAAGCACAGCTCGAATATCCCTTTAACGTAGTCCAGATGTTGAAAAAAAAAATAATAATTCAAAGCAACAAAAATCGATGCAACCAATCCGGATGCCGGCTAGCAAACCGGAATCAGATTGCTTCACTCTTCAGACCCCGTGGTACTGATCACGTTCCCGCTTATGAAAATCAACGCACCGTGACTCGACGTTAGAGCAATCTCACAAAGTCTCTTCGGGTGAGTGGACCGGCTAAATGAATTAGCCTGACGCTGATGAAAATGACCTCCCAAATCTGCCGAGTGGCTGGTCTACTTCTCCCCTCCTCGACTCTCACAGACAACCACAGACGTGGTCCAACCAGCCAGGCTGTGTTCACCTGGCCAGCTGCACTCCAAGACAGAAGGGTAGGTGGATGCTTGAGGGACCGTCATCATCTCACGGCCCCTGGTGGTGTAGGGAGGTGAATGCAGGTGAGCAGGGACGTTAAGCAGCAGGTAAACACCGTCTATGAATACTGAAAGTGGCGGAGCCCGTTATTGAGAAGTGGCCCGCAAAGACAGCCGGCATTATCGTAGAAGCGCAGGTGCCAAAATGTGAATGTTCTTCCTCTTTGGTCTGCCTCTGTATTTAAAGCCTTGCGTTAGCCTATATTAAGTAAAGCACTGCAGCTTATTTTTCTGTTCTACTTGATTTTTGCGTCTTAATTGTTTCATTGTATTGATTTCAATAAAATAAATATAGAACATTTCGAGATATTTCAATATTTACATTCAAAGTAAGGCTAAACAACGTGCAATATGTTGTCATCTGAACTTCGTATAAATTCATATTTATCATGCCATGACATGGACAACAATTAATCACTTTAGATTAGAAAAATAGAAAAAAAATTCGGAGTAAAAATAGAAAAATAAACGGAGCAAGAAATATGTTTGCAAACATTTAAGATTGGTTGTAATAAGTAGGCTCGAAAGAGAGCGTTACTTAATTAATGTGTGTGGAATAGTTCTCGATCACATTCTGCCTACATCTCCATAAACGAGCCGCCCTTCTTCTTTAGTCTTTCTGCTAAAGCTACCCTGGCAAGAGTAGAGTTAAGAGACTATGAACAAGAATAAACCGAATATCAAATTTATATTCAACGCATCCTATTGTGGATAAGCGGGCCGGCTTCGTAAACAGGAACCGATAACTCTAGAAAGTACGGAATAGTTTCCAAATACCAGTACCTAAGCTATAACATATGTCCCTCCATGTCTGCATGTGGTCAGCATACACTATGTTTAATGCTAAGCTAAAAAGGTAAAGAAAGGTCAACTTGAGTATATCTTCTCGTCGTAAATCGTATTGCTATTGCCTTCCACCTATGTGATGCAGCTCGAGAACGTAAGGGTTAGGTCAATAAAGAGGCATTAAAGGCTTAAAAACATGTGCAAGAAGTAAAGTGGCAATGGCCTGCTGGCCTCCCTAGTTCCCGAACTCTTGGAGACGGCCATGTGGTGAACCTGCCACACCATGACAGGATGCTTCAGAGCGAGAGCCTCAGTGTTTCTGATGGCTTCAGAGCGAGAGCTTCAGTGTTTCTGAAGTAAAGACCTTTCGGTAGGTGTGTGTGTGTGTGTGTGTGTGTGTGTGTGTGTGTGTGTGTGTGTGTGTGTGTGTGTGTGTGTGTGTGTGTGTGTGTGTGTGTGTGTGTGTGTGTGTGTGTGTGTGTGTGTGTGTGTGTGTGTGTGTGTGTGTGTGTGTGTGTGTGTGTGTGTATGTAGCCACATCCTTGTGCAACACGTCTGACTCGTCAGAATCCAAACAGTGATTCAGCTCAGTCATGTCCTGCCAGCTTCCTTAAGTGACCGGCGAACAATAGAGTTGTTGCTAATCATGCAGAACTTAACATCCACTCGTGAGTTCTACAGAAGGCTTGGCCGGCTGTGGTGCTTATTGTGAAAGAAAGAATAGAACCTCCACATCCACTCCCACCTATGCATATCCTAAGTGGTCCTTAACGACGTATCTTAAATCCACTGCAGCTTCCTTTGGACAACTATAAAGCATCTCCTCAATAGCGATACAGTTGTTGTATTTTCTCGATGGATGGCTGCTGGCTCTAGTGGTGATCGAGTCTGACACCTCTTTGTGACGCCTAAACTGAACATCTGTTCCATCAGATGTTGAGGCAAACCCCGCCAACCACCCGAGATATTAATTCATGCGCCAATCAATTTATCCGACATTCAACAATTACAAGTGATGTGTAAAATGAGCGGATGTCAAGGCTCAGGTCTTGAGGTGTGCCAGGTTTGCTAACAAGTCAGGGCTGCATTTACATACTTACACAAGCCTGCTGTTGACTGACTCACCGACAGATACTGTGTCACAGACACATGAAAAAAAAATGGTTGCGTGTAACACATGCCAGGAGAGAGAAACTAGAGCAAGAGCGAGGGACATACAGACGGATGAACAGCTGTGAGGAGAGAAATTCCAGAGACCGAGAGACAGAGAGACAGCAAGAGGGGGTTTGAGAAAGAGAGAGAGAGCGAGAGAGATGTCTCTCATAGGCAGCAGGCTCCAGTAAATCAGCGGGGGCCTTGTGCTGTGCCCCATTGTTGTAGTGCTACTCATCAGCACTGTCCGAATGATTGATACGGGCTAGTCAAATCTCTGGGCTACTCTCCCCCTCTCACACCCCATCCCTCTGCATGTGCCCCTACACTGGCGCAGTTGACCCACTTAACACATACAGCGCAAGTCCTGTACCATGACCTATTTAAATCTGGCCCCTGACCCCCGCCACATAGCACACACATAAATGTCCAACAACACTAGCATGGCTAGCTTAGGGAAGGGGGACAGCGGGCAGAGGTGGCCCGGCACGCACGGCACTTGAGGAAGCGAAACACACCTCAACCTCACTTGAACCTGGTTGTGGAAGCAAGCGAAGTCCAGAAGAACGATGAAAGAAACGGCACAAGATAATGCTTATCTTGTCCAGCAGTGTCCTCTCTGATGAAGCATCTGAGTGATTGGTGAATGGACCTGCCTATGCAAAGGGTAACTTGTATGCAAATTGAATGTAGTGAGATGGTGAATGAGTGTTTACAGACTACAGCTCCGTAAATGTGCATGAGCAAATCATTTCAGGATGAGAAACACAACTTCTTCAAAAACATGACTAAACCCATGATATTCACCGCACGACAGTCAAAGTGCATGAGGGTACAATTATAAACTTTCAAAGGGAATGGGGAAGCGGACTGCATTTGGGTGAACGCGGAGTGTATATGGTCCTCTTGCGCGCTGTCGCTTTCCATTTCACACAAACTCTCTGGCCAGGGAACACGGAGAGATGGAACAAAACTGTCCCTTAAGCAGAGAGCAGACGCACAAAGGGGGGGCCAAGAGGAAGAGACCTGCTGAGCTTATTTGTATTCCCTCCAGCTGATCCTCATAGATACGCTCACACTCAAATAGGAGAGAGAGAGAGAGAGAGAGAGAGCGAGGGAGGGAGCTTCATACAAAGAGACAAACCACCCCAACCAGGTTGTGTCAGAGAACCGACACAACCGGATTTTCCTCTCCCTCTTTCACTTTACATCTGGCACGCATTCTGCTCTCATTAAATTAAGCAGGTGATATTTGTCCACAAATGCAATAAGTACACAATTTGTCAGAGGTGAAAATAAGACGGTCGCATCAAGGCAAACATTAGCAAAGCCTTTAGAGAGAGCAAGCAACATCAGGAGTGCCTTCAGTCTCGCCGAGTTACTCCCGACTGAGGCTGTCGAGCGAGCCTCCAATGATACATTTACATTTTCATTTAGGGCATTCAGCAGACGCTTTTATCCAAAGCGACTTACAATAAAGTACATTTGTCATAAGAAGTGCAACAATATATCGCTGTCGGTACAGAAAGGATGTTCATAGAACCGAGTGCAAGTACAACAATCGCTAGGCTAAACAATTCCCCGTGTTACAGCAATGATAGCAGCTACTGCAGTTGCTACACAATTCAGTACTATAATACAATACAATACAACACAATAAAGTGTACAATGGTGGCCAGAAGGGGGAGGGTGGCTATGCAGAGTCAAGGTGGACTCTGAACAGGTGAGTCTTGAGTCTTTTTTGGAAGATAGTGAGCGACTCTGCAGTCCTGAGAACGGCAGGGAGCTCGTTCCACCACTGAGGTCCCAAAACCGAGAAAAGTTGTGACTTTGCTGAACGACCTTTGCTAGCTCTTAGCGATGGCGGTACCAGACGTCCAGCTGAGGTAGTTGAGCGGAGGGATCGAGCTGGGTTGTGTGGCTTTAGCAATGCTTAGAGGTAGGCAGGGGCAGTTCCATCAACTGCCTTGTATGCCAGTACCATCGTCTTAAATTTGATGCGAGCTACTACAGGGAGCCAGTGAGAGGTCCTCGGAAGAGGGGGGTCACATGGGAGAACTTCGGTAGGTTGAACACGAGGCGCGCTGCTGCATTCTGGATGCGCTGCAAAGGTTTAATCGCAGAGGCAGGCAGTCCCGCCAGGAGTGAGTTGCAGTAGTCGAGGCGGGAGATGACCAGTGATTGGACTAGAAGCTGAGCTGCTTCCCTTGTGAGGAAAGGCCGGATGATAATTAGTAACATTAGACAATTTCCGCAGTCTTTTTGGTAATCCGTAAGAAGGGTAGAGGCCCGCACAGACACACAAAAAAGCAACAAATGTGCATCTTTTGTTTGGCTTTCCAATTTTCTTTAAGATAAATGCAAGCACTTCAGGGAAGCAAGTTGCGTTAAGAGTGTTTTCACATTACCTCATACTTACAAGCTTGTCCAAGTACCAATCAATAGGCCATTAACACCAACAATGACAGTCTCCCTCCCAAGATTGGGCCAGCATTGATTGGAATTAAATTAAGATAAATATGCAGCCGTCTTCAATGTTTAATGGTTCAAAGTAAGATGTTGTGAACACGACTATCACAGAAAAGCTCAACAGACAAATGTCTCAGAAATTGTCCAATAGGTCTGAGAGATAACTTCTAGACTTTTGAGAATAGTTCTTAACTTGTAGTACACTTATTTAACAATATAACTACTGTATTACAACATCCTTCCAAAAGTTAAGGTTGTGGGAAAAGTACTAGCTGACAATACAAATAGTATTGAAAATCTTAAATGTGCTGATCAGTTTGGATAGTTGGGCTATTGATTTTTTTTCTCATACAGTGATCAATAATATAAATGAATGTTATGTATGATCAGAGGATTATCATGATAGGAATTTACACTTCACCCAGAGAAAAACAGGTTCAACAAAGACAATTGAATGCTCAAAATAATTGTGATTTTATTAGTCATTTCTAAATCATTAGCTAGCACTACCCGATCATAGAAACTCATAAACATATTAGCTAGCTAAATTAATTAATGAGATAATTGTTGGTCTAAGCTATACAAGGACCCAGGGGGTTCAAGGTACAAACTGGACAATAAGCCATTCAAAGTACAGTCGGATCATTGTTAGACCTCTCACTCACTGTCTATACTGTACATCTGACAGTGGGGTGGGGGGGAATGCGGTTTATGCAATCTGAAAACGGAAAGCATATTCAGAGATCATTCAAGACTATCGTCCCCTCTTGTGAATGGTACCAGAATGTCTAGTGAACCGCACAGCGAGGCTTCCTGGCACCTGGATTAGGCTAAATGCTGCAGTGCATTCATTGGTTACAGTGGTGGAGGTGGGATAGGGACAACTTGGGACACCGGCTTGCCTCCCGTAGAACAACGCGTCAGCCAAAAGGTCAGGATAAGGCACGATATATAGGGTCTGATTCTGATGAAATACAAGACAAACCGGACCAATTTACACATCATTCCTGCCTGACTGGCAAGATAATGTTATCACCAACTCTGCTGCGGACGCCGGCTGCTACGCGATACTGCATATGGGGCGACGGAGCACTCGCCATTGACACAATATTTCACTAATTTGGGGGTACTGCCTAAATTTTAAAGTATACACATGTATATCATGCCGGTCGGGCGTAAACGTCTTATTTAACAAGTCTTACCAGATCCCGTTAAAAACAGTGAATGGGTCGTCATGACAGAGAAAAGCCCAACAGTAGGCTAGTGTGATCCACGGACCCCCTCACGTTATATGCAATGAGGTTTATTACACTACATTGATCAACTTTACGGTACGCGATGTTATGATCTGGTTTCATGACGGCGAACGATATGTTACACGCTCATCACAGGCACAACATATCGAATATATTGAACGACTATGGGTTTTAAGACGATAAGAAAGACTCAAGTCATCCAAATGAAGGTGGAGCTGTTGCGATAAGTAGACGCTGCAGCTGCTGGGTTAACACGGGGAATGGGGCAACACCATCGCCTGCTACTGTACTGGGTACTGTACTGGGTACTGTACTGGGCATGCAGTACAGCACTACTACAAAATAAAGGCGCACTCACCGTCTGCCCGCTGAGGTATTTCTCTTCCTCAGCCAAACTTCGCACAGATACGTTGGCGCTGGGCATTGTCCCGGCCTGGATCCACATTCAAGAGAATTTGAAGGAAATACTCAATGTATCGACGGTCTTGAACTCATGTCGACCTCTCTCATAATGTCCACTGTGCCCAACATTCAACACAAAAAACAATGAAAAGCAAACTCCGCCCTCATGGCTCTGCCGAGTCGATGGGGCGAGGGGAGGGCGGAGTTAACTCTTTCACTCTCCCTCCCGTCTCGTAAATAAAGCCATATGTGGAGCATTTATGCGGTCTCTGATGTAGACCTGTGGTCAAATATTATTGAATACATTTATTGCTACTCCTGAGCAGCTCTGCCTTTAATTTGCAAGGTATTCAAATCCATAATTATAATGTAAATATTTTAATATAAACTACAAATCCTACTTAGGCCTGCTATGGAATCATACTGCATTTATCCTGTTTTTCAGAACTAACGACATCATCTCTGAGATTCCTAGAAAAGTTATCAGGATAAAAAAAAAGAAAAGAGAAAGAGAAGCCCTTATTCAGTTGAGAGCTCGAGTTCAGGGAAGAAAACAAGTCCTGCCTGTTCAGTTGAATCCAGTCTTATTTTGGTTGGAGACCAAAACATGGAGACATTGGGAGATACTGTATGGTATTATTAGTTTGTCAACTTCGCAGGCCTTTAAGGACTTTTCAGTGGTTCAGCCGGAAAGCCCATTCTGACCTAATCTGGCATGTAGAATGTAACTCAACAGACAGTGGCATGTATTGAACCTGTAATCATATAGCACCGCTGGAGGTCCAGGCTGATAAGCAGCAGAAACCCGATAATTATTTATAGAAAAACACATGTACATGTATTTGGGGATATTTCCTTGACGTTAATGCCTAGGACCATGGCAGTTAAGAGCTCTACAAGTCACACAACCAGTTTCAATTTAAAAAAA
Source organism: Melanogrammus aeglefinus (assembly GCA_900291075.1). NCBI lineage: Eukaryota > Metazoa > Chordata > Actinopteri > Gadiformes > Gadidae > Melanogrammus > Melanogrammus aeglefinus. The sequence goes on along the minus strand of OLKM01001769.1, from coordinate 76,931 downwards.
AAGAAAAAATGTTATCGAAAGGTTTTTGAAATTCATAATTTTGGAAATATAAATAAATGCCCACATCCCCACCAATTGGTTGGGGAAGACATACATTTCCAAATCACCAATCGTAAATAGAAACAATTAAATAAAATTTTAAAAAGTAAGAGAAACAGTAATAATACAGATTTGGCATGTGTACAATACATACTGTTCTGCAAGCTTTTTATCATTGTCCCTTGACAGCTATATTATATTCAACCAAAAAGATTTTCTGGCGTCCACAGTTGCTGGTCGAGCCTTAAGTTGTGCAGTTATATGTTCAAGGTTGACAAGGCTGTGGATCCAGAATGATTTCATGCATGGATGAATGGCTTGAGATAGAGGTTTGAGAGATAGACAAAAAAATAGTGTTCAAAGTGTCTCGTTCCACGTTGCAGTGGAAATGGGGAAGAGATTATGTCACCCGTTGGGACACTTGCAAAGGTAGACTGCTAACTGAAATTGTGCCTTGATCATTGAAAGAACAATTATGCCCAAATCCAAAACATTGTAATACTCACACGTATTTTACCACTCCACCCTATCGAAAGCTTTTTCTGTATTGAGTGAAAATACTACACAAGGATTTGGGGCGAGTGTCTGCAACATTTATTATATGCAGCAGCCGTTGCATGTTATCAGAAGCAAGGCATCCCTTGATAAAGCCTGTTTGGTCTTCATATAGAGTATGAATACCACATAGGGCAAGAGCTTTGGCATACATGTCGCACCTGATTAAGGACATTGGCTTGAAACTGGAGCATTCAAGGGGTCCTTTACTTTTCTCCAAAGAAAAATGATCAGTGCTGTTTTTGATCTCTGGGAAATGTTCCAGTCTTAATTGCAAAATTCAGAGCTCAGCAAAAGTGTACCAAAAGAGTCCCAAAGTCCTAAAAATAGCTAAAGGGGAAGGTCGTCCAAGCCTGGCGATTTGCTATTTTAGAGCTCTGTGCAGCTCACCAAGTTCTAGTGTGACATCCAAACAATCTTGGTCGGTCTTCGAGCTAGAGGGTAATTCCAATTTATCCAAATAATTGGAGATAATCATTGAGCTCAATCTCAGATTTGGTAAAAATTTGCAAAAACGTTTTCAAAGTGCCACTGATGGTCTGAAGAGTTGTACTATTGTCATTAGCTGTTTATTGCTGTGATATGTACCTTAGTCACACAATCTTTACGCATTGGTGCCAGCAGATGATAAGAACGCTCTGATTCAAAGTAGTACTGGTTCCATGCAGGATCAATTCTCCCTTTGATTAGTTTTTTTGTGTTGTATTGTTCTTTCAGAGATGAAAGCTGGGCAGCCTTATGATCTGAGGAGTTATGCTTTTGTACATTTTGTAGTGATTCGGTTTTTACTTCTAGATTTTTGATCTGGTAAGCCTTTGTTTTAGCTAGGTTTGAAGAAAAATAAAAACACAAAAACCCAGGATGAAACATTTTGCTGTCTCCCATAGCAATAAGTTAAGGCATCCACTTGCATTAATATCTTGGAAATCTAGTAGCTGGTGATTGAACAAGCTAAGGAATTCTTAATTAGTTAATAGGGATGTCATCAGCCGCCTTCTGGGGGCCCTTGACTTCGAATTGGGGATTTCAATGTTGCATAATAATGCTAAGTGATCAGATAATAGAATAGGCCAAAAAGTAATGGATCAAATCCCTTGATCAAATAAGCCTTGGCTAACAAAAATTGAATATCTTGGAAAATGTCTGGAGTAAAACGTTCAATCTCTACTGGTGGTATTCTCTACATGCCGAATTATTTCATTATTTGATAAGTGTATTCAAGAGGTTGGAAGAAAGACTAGCCGTTGCATCTGGATTCGATTTATTCAGCCCAATGGAGTGTATAATATATATCCATCCATCATACATCTAGATGGACACTACCACCTGTGACGTCACTACAACACCGGAAAAGGCAGATTTTAGAAGGGCTTGTAATAACTTGTCACACCTGGTGTATATCACCCCTTTTCAGTCCACTACATAGCGCCTGTCTTGTGCCGCCACCTACTTGAAATGGGTCTATTTACCATCTGCAGCTACTTCCTCAAGTTCAGTACTCATCTCTTTTACTGCTTCATTTGTCTTTCATGTGTCTCTCTTTATATTACATAGTGGACGAGCCCGAAACCTTAAGGAATAAAAGTGATCCATCCTTCCAGGGAAGGGTATGAGTAGAGTGAAAAGTGAAGTTAGTTAATTGACAGACATTTAGGCAAACCACTAGTCGAGCAGTAGTTTGAAAGCAGCCTTTAAAAAAACAAGGCTGTTTTAATTTGCCACCACACACAGTTAGACAAGAGAAATGTCAAACCCATGGCGACAAAGTCAAGTTGCGTGTGTGGGACATTAATCCACAGTCCCAAAATGATTTGATGAGGTGCTGTTCGTTGGTCATTCTGAAGTAATGCCCAAGAAAAAAAAAAGGTTCAACTTAGGGCATTGTGTATTTAGTTATAAGTTGAATCAGCACATCCTGGCAGATCCTCAGCTATTTCTAGTCACAACGCAATACTTTAAATAATGCTTCACAATATTAATCATAGAGGTCCTCTACCTCAGCCAACATATTGACTATCATAATAGGTCATTATTTATTCAGACATTTTGACTGAATAAATCCTGTTCACCGACAGCCCTATTAACGCAGGTACTGTTTTCTCTTAATTCATTTTGATCAGAAGTGATGGCCACGGTAACAGATGAGACAGTGAGTGATGATCCCTTTACAGTCTGGGGGTTATTCGTACCCCAGTCAGGTCCTCCACAACAGCTCCACCTATCAGTTGCCTTCCACCAAAGATGCCTCGTCTGGTAACCCACCAGGTCTGGTAACATCCTGCACAACTTCTGCATTTGTGCTTGATTTTTAAAGGGTTAGCCAATATCTTTAATACAAAAAAATCCTATTTACAAACTGGACGTTATTGAGCTATATATAAGCTATAATGGTAACAGCAACATTAACAAAAATAGGTCACCATACACATACAGACCCCAAACCTGTATGACCTCAAATCCCAGCTTTGGCAACACAGCAAAGGATTAAAATCAGATAGAAAATCTCCTTTACAATAACCTAAAAAGAACCTCCGGGCCTTTGGTGTTTCAGATAAGCTTGTGACGATGTGTGATGTTATCCTTTTGTCCCCGGCATTACAATGCTGAGCCTGGTTCATATCTTCCTCTACATCTCCTACCTCCCTGCAGAGAACACATTGAGAAGGTCCTCATAAATACTACTAGAATAAGGGCAAATACGGTAGTTATCCATGAGAAACCCTCACCTGTGCTCGACTTCACTCTTGTTCACTCATCATACAGTTTTTTCACGACTCACTGTCTCATCTGTGACTGTGGCCATCACTTCTGATCAAAATTAATACATAAGAAACATTCACCTTAAAACAAGACATCCCAACCGTGCTTGGCGTTTCAGTTTTATAGCAGCATTTTATCCAATAACCATATGACTCCTTGAACGGCCATCAATGTAATATGTTTTTACGCTAATAAGCACACTGAAAACCTTTTATTTCTCAAGCCTAGTAGAGACTTCTGAATTAAAAGTGTCACCACATTTTGAGATCTGAGATCTCTACATTTGTCCATTTCAAGTCAGGATAGTTCTATTGTCTATACTGCTGCTGCATGCTCCATCAGTTAAGCTGTTGATACTTTCTGATTTAGAAAATGGTGTATAAAACAAATTCCTTGCTTTTTTAACTATTAGCATTTTTCACAGCTCATATTTAGAATATGTTAAAACTACCAACTAGCAGTATTAAAGGTAACAGTATATAAATTATAAGACAGGTGCTGTGTTGTATAGCGAGTACTTGGTGTAGAAATGGCAAATGTTTCTCAGCCTTTTCAAATTTGCACATAGTTGCAAATTTGAAGTAGAACATAGTTTATTATGCAACGGAAAGCTTGTCTTGAGGCACCAAAGTATCAAAGACGTTTTGGGGGAAATGCGAAAGAAAATTAGGCCTTGAGTGTCAGTATGTTTTATGAATGGTCTGCCTGAAGTAGACCAAGATCTCGATAAAATAGCACGATGATATAAATGATGGTGAGGTTGCAAATGCCAATCCTGAGTGTACTCCCTGACTCAACTTTCAAATACCAATTGTGCACTTTCGGATGCCTTCATCGTGCAGACATTTTATCGTTAACAATCTAATATTGTCATATTGCACACCCCTAAATGTACTCCTTGCATACACAGCCATAGAGGTTTACAAACGGCATAACTTCCAGTCTCTGTAGCAAACATCAGAACTTCCCACTGGAAAGCCAATAAGAACCAAGCCATCATTAAGAAAATAACCAGCACCTCACCTTGAGTCGAATGATTGAAGATCTTGTAGTCCTTCGATCATCTTCTGGTTTCAAGACACAACCAACACTTACCTTGAGGTGATCTGATAGTTTGTGGCTATTGTTTTTTGCACAATTCATTTCATTGTGACTGTACATTGCAAGGCCCTTCATATACGAAGTAAACATTTAACAATACAAATAAGGGGAACCATTGTACCATGTTGTCTCACAACAAATCTGAACCTAAAACTCTGTCCTAAACTATGAACTCCTTCAATGCAAAATACTGACAATTAACAAATTAGATAATTCCCGGTATAAACTATAAGGATCAAAAAGATGATTTACAATTCAAAGAGTGCCAACCGTAATCCTTCAACGTTACCCTAAAGTAGCAAGTCGATGGCATCAACACCAAGAGTATATCATTAGGTGAAGAGACAGAAGTGTGCAAGGTAGGCATACTTTAGAGACAGTTCCAGAAGTCGTACCAAAAACCTTCCTGATTTAAAGATTGAATATGCCCCCTTGCATTTCAAATCCTTTCGTCCACTTTTTCACTAATCTCCAAAACACTGCATCTGCTTTTCCATAAGTGTTGTCTGACTGATGAGGTGGGTGGTTTGAGGGTGACAAGAGATGCACAGTAGGCTACAGTGATGACTTGATCTACACTTACTGTATGTAGATGAGCCCTCTCAGAAGAATAAAAGTGTTCAAGAGGCCATCATAACATCCTTTACATTAACTGAAATGTCCTTCCAAACTGACAGGGATTCCCCAAGGAGAAACAGCAAGGACAAGATGTAAGACATCTTCCTCGGTAATACAACTGAGGTCTTACACCAGAGAACCCGTTTCAATTCCCATCTACATATCTCTTGATGTCCCAGTGAGGGTTTCCTGGCCTCCTAAAGTGAAATACAGCACAACTTCAGTTTCAAGAGGACAACAGTGTGGAAGTCTCCCACATTGTTTCAGATTCTTCTATTCTATACTTGAATCTCACTGGAATTCACCAGCCATCTAGCTTGCCAGGGTTCTGAACCTCATTTTCCTTGGCCAGGACATCAAGGCTCTTGTAATGAGTACCAATTGCCAGGCCAAACCCAGTCCACAAATAAAGTACCCTATACCCGGTTTAACCCTGGTCACAGGTTTAACCGGGTACCAGGTCGAACCCAGCCACAAATGTAGTACTCTTGGTACGGTTCCATCCCAGCCCCTCTGACATGTTGCACCCTATGCCAGGTTCAACGGGGGACACATGTAGTGTCCTATTTCAAATACCGACACCTTGACACAGAGTACCCAATGCCAGTTCAAACCCAGGCCACACATAAATGACCACCTGCTCACTGAGCAGCCTTGAGCTATAGAACTTTTAAAATAAATAACGTTTTAATTGTACTTTTAAGGGTTAGTTGCAAGTTGTCAAGATTGACTCAACATCCCTGAAGTGACGTCCGAGCAGTCCAGCAGTTTCCTGACTGAGAAGAGCCTTCACAGAAAAAAACGATCGGGTACTCCACTCCCAAGACGCAAGCCTTGCTCAGGTATTGGACTATTGGACGATCTGAAGACCGATCCCATCAGAAAGACCCCAACCAGGATCTTTTTTTAACTGAATTTATGCGAATCTCCAGCTGGGGATGCAGAGAAATCCTCGCTAAGGCTTCGCTATATATGGAGGAGAACGTTGAAATGTGCACGGTTCTCTGGAGCAAGACCAAGGTTTTGATGTAGTCGATGGATTAGGAGCATCTGGCCCCTGGTGTTTTCAGCTTTGAGGATCCCTGTCACTATCTTGAAGGACGTTCATGCAGCCGATGTCACAAGGGCTTATTCAACACTTGGTTTCCCCCCAGGGGGAATGTCAAAAGAAGTGTAGACTGTAGACACCACTGTATTCTAAAATGAATATCAGGTCACTCAGATGATCACAAGTCGGTCACACTCAGATGATCATTCGTAAGGCCATACTCATGTGATATAGATGTAGATATAAGTAATGTATCGTGAAATCAGACCGAGGAAGTTTAGGACCACATCCCTGGAGTTTTGGTTGAACTTACACAAATCCAGCACTATATTTACGCCTTACACCAGAACCTATACTTGCAACACATCAAACCGAACAGAAGTGTTGTTTTGAGCATTTCCCATACTCAAAACACCTTTAATACCCTTAATATTCAAATTCCACCTGCACCTACAGGTTGAATCAACCAACTGGGAAGACGTCAAACATGAACATGCATAAAAGCCTAGAAACGTATTGACTTAGTAAAGTAGGCCTAATTAATTGACTTACCTTCTTATTCATATTTAAATTGTGTGACTCATAAAAACGGCAGGTTCTTCTTCATAGTTGACCTGCGAAGGAATGGAAGGAGATTAGTTTCAGAGCTCCAAATAGGTGCGTTATTCGACTATGTGCAGCAATTAGGCTTTCATCTACCGTTAATTCATAATATTCAATCTCCCCAATCTTCGGAATGCATCTACACCTATATTTTCGGAGCACAAATGTATAGTTGATTGGACTCATTCAACTAAATATATAAAAGAGCCAGACAACATTAACCTATAGAAACTATTCAAAATGTTAACTCATCTATTCTTTTTTCACTTGATTGCTAAGAAACAGCTTTGAATTATATGGCATAGGTGGCCTGCGTGTTGAAATAAAAATATCCTAATGACAGATTAGATGTGACAATATAATAGTGTAAAATAGGCGACGTCAAAAGCAGCGCGAACCAACACAATCAATTCATAGTTAGTGGTCAGAAATTAAATTTTAGAAGTAGGCCTAGGCCTAACTCACAGTCACAGTAGGTCCGGAGAAGTCGGTTCACCTCGAAATGTCTTCGTAACCAGTGAAACAGAGGGACTGGACTGATCCAAGGGACGCCCTCGTTGCAACAGGTGAGCTAAACCAAGGGAGGGTGATGGTGAACTAATTATTCTAACTAAAATGCAGGGGCGGCGCCTCTGTTTGCCTTGTTAACAAGTCGAGCTAGCTTACTTTTGAGTGTAATTTTTTTGAAACATCTTGGCCATCCGTCAAGTGCATGTATGACATGTTCTGCGAGATTTTATCTTTGCCTGCCCGCCTTCAACTGTGAACAGCTTTCAGACGGCTGGTTTCAGGCTCTCACCAGAGCATCTCTTCCCTGATTGGCTCGAAGTAATCCTTCCTGCCATCACTTGTCAATCACACAAGTTAGTGAACGCAACCCCTCAATTGGCAAGCAACAGAGTGAGTGAGTTTTCTGGAGTTTATTTTCAAAGAATTGCTATTTTTTGATCAAAAATCCTATCTAAATCATATTTTTATGACAGGTTGGGGTAAGGGTATAGAAATTAAGAATCCAACAGGTATCATATCAAATACCTTGGCTGGGACGTCACCATGGACCTGTACAGAAAGGACAGCACCCTAACCATTGATAATATCCATCCCAGTGGCTTTGACGCTGGCTTCCTGCACGCTCACTTCACAAATGTACTTAGCGTGTTCGACATAACATGCTATATTCTAGTTGGCTACAAAAATATAATATATAAACAGTAAAGAACAGATTTTGATACTCATGTAATTATTCATACAAAGTAAATTCACGACAACATTACACATTGTATGGTATTTTTTAATTTCCAAACGACTTGATGTTTAGTAACATTAATTTCTCCACATGATGGAAACCGGGTTCAAGCAACTATTGCTCGTGATATCTCTTCAGTTTGTTCTATGTACATATAGTATACATAATTACTGCAGATCCATGTAATATCTAATTCTTTCACTTATTATGCAGACCCTATATCCTTTGGATTGGTGCGCAAACAAGATAAAGGTTTTAACCTTTTACAATAATAGCTCCTGCAAAATCAGTTCACATGATGCCAATGATTTTACTGGAAAAAAAGGGGGGGGAGGGAGAGCGCAACAATATTTGAAATCAATAAAAAGTGACGACTCTCCTTCGATCAAAATACCAACAAGTTCAGCACAAAATGAATACAGAGCATGTGAAGCATAAAAATACTATGTACAATAATAATATTATAAAAAAAAAAAGATCACTCTACTTATAAGAGTTCATCGCTGAATGAAGGGCTAAAGAAAGGCTTTCTTGTCACAGTCGTGTGTGTGTGTGTGTGTGTGTGTGTGTGTGTGTGTGTGTGTGTGTGTGTGTGTGTGTGTGTGTGTGTGTGTGTGTGTGTGTGTGTGTGTGTGTGTGTGTGTGTGTGTGTGTGTGTGTGTGTCCCTCACGGCCCACCCATGATGAAGGAGTGACCAGCTACGCTAAGGTCACTCCGTTCCAGAAGACACAGGAACAGGGCCAGGCCGCTGGAAGTAGTGTGTGTGTGTGTGTGTGTGTGTGTGTGTGTGTGTGTGTGTGTGTGTGTGTGTGTGTGTGTGTGTGTGTGTGTGTGTGTGTGTGTGTGTGTGTGTGTGTGTGTGGGGGTGGGGGTGTACCGGGGGGCGCAATTTCGGCAAAGCATTGGAGAGAGGGAGAGGAGGTACCGGCCCCGTCCCACGAGAACCGGATTCACCAGTGGCAGTGCATCAGACCCCAGTTGCATTCTGGCTGTTGTAGTCCGTGGACTCCATCTTGAGGATGTAGGGGATGATGCTGTCAATCTGCACATTGCCGATGAGGCCGGCGAAGAAGAGCTCCTCTGTGACGGCGGCGCTCATCAGCCTGAGGGCCGGCAGCCTCATCAACAGCTTGGATAACCTGAGGATGGACAGCACCAAGCCTCATTAGCGCGTCCGGGCCCTGCACTTATTAGTGAGCTGCGTGGCTTTATCCCCTCGACTTGCAGTGAGGGGTCCTTTCAGACGCACAGAGGTTACACAGACTGCCGCCATTTGGGTTCTAACCAAGAACCCTTGTAGGGATGGGAGTCAAACACCCAGGGTTGGGGGTACGAGTGCAGGTGGTGGACGCCTACTAACCGGTAGGTGTCTTCGGGGTAGCACCTAGTAACATAGTCCTGCAGCTCCATGTAGGCCTTCTCCTGGAAGCGTTCAATCTGCAGGATGTTGTCGATGCCCGGGTGATCTGGTGCAGCAGAGCGGACGAGATGTCAGTCAGTCAAGTCAGTCAGTCGGTCGGACACAGACACAGACACCGACAGACACACAGTACCCACCAGGACTGAAGAGGACAATGGCTTTGAGGTAGGCATACTCGTAGGCATCAGGAGAAAGCTTAGACATGCCGTTGCAGAACTCCTGCATCCTCCAGATGTGCTCCATCACCAGCTTTACCCTTTCTGGGGACAGTTTCTCTGCAGGAGACAACACACACCACGGGGGGGGGGGGGGGGGGTCAAGCATGTGGCGTGGCAGGGCCTTTAGTATTTGAGCCAATTGGACACAGAGGAAGAAAAGGCTGGTTATTCAACTGGGCCTGCTTACCTTCCTGCAAGCTCGCCTGCAGGTGGTTGATGATCGCTCCGAGGATGGTGCCAACATTCATAGTGTTGGAGCACTGTGCCAGGCCCAGGGCAAACAGTTCGTTCCAGCAAGCTTTCATCAGGTTAATATCATTATCGTGACCACTGGAAGAGTCAAAAGAGTCAAAAGGGGGACAGATGATAGATTACAGTACAGCAAAACATTGTTTTGTGCATTATTGACCGCCAATAGCGGTCTTGTGTGTTAATATCATTATCGTGACCACTGGAAGAGTCAAAAGAGGCAAAGGGGGCCAGATGATAGATTACAGTACAGCAGAACATTGTTTTGTGACCGCCAATAGCGGTCTTGTGTGTGGGGAGTATTAAACCAACCCGAAGGGCTGCAGAGAACACTCACGCCAAGGCTTGAAAGGCAGGGATGGAGCGGGCCCAGTGCATGGAGAGGAACAGCAGTCGTGAGGCAGACTCACAGATGTAGTTCACATTCAGGTACTCTGGCACAGGCAAAGGCATCATGAGCTGAAATGATAGGATTGTGTCACTACACGAGAGGGTCAATGCACGATTCCCGTGAAGCCATGATCTGATTTCAGAGGCATCTGTTCGTATTCATCTGTAGCCTGGTTAAAAATCATGTTTGAGTCGTTTGGTCTTGATTGGGGTGTGTTTTAACCTTGAAGGGGACGTGGCCGTCGGACAGAAGGGGTCCTTCCAGCTCCACCACCGGACCGGACTGGTCCCCGGACATGAGCTGCATGGTGGCCTCCAGGGACTGACCCGCGGAGCCGTCGGATGGCGTGAGGGCTTTGGCCAGGGTGTCAAACGCTCTGGTGGGGACACGGCACAAGACGGTCAGTATTCGGGAGGACCATGAGAGGCCGGGCCTTTAGCTGTGCGGCACCTGCCCTCTGGAACACTCTCCCCATCTTCGTTAGAGAGGTCATGTCCATTTATTCTCAAAACTCACTTTTACTTTTATTTTTTGTTGTGAGGTGCATTGGGTCCTAGAAATGTGCTACACAAGACTGATTTATTATTAATATTAATATTATTATTATTACGTATACACCGATTGGATGACCTGTAAAAAAATATATGCAGAGGGAATACCGTATTCGGAAGTTCAAATGCTGAACCCAAGGGCACAGTGCCCGACATATTGAAAAACCCATGCTGTGTGGGTGTGTGAACCACATACTACGGATGTCAATACGAACATTTCGGAAACAAGATGTTAGAGTAGTTAGGGTGTTTGACTTGTAGGCAAATGTAACCCTGTCAATATAAGGGCTACTAAAGCATTAATTAGAGGGCTTTTGAAGGCATATAGGCCTACTTGGTTAAAATGTTGTATTGATCTAACTATTTACTTTGAAGTGTATGAGGTTACGTTATGTTGGTTTTCAATTGAAGTTCAATATAAGTTACTTTTATTTTAAAGTGTGAACTGTTGTTTGCGGGAGGAGTTGGTCGCGTGAGAGTGCCGTGAGTTGCGCACGTAGGGAGATGGGACGGAGAGGAACGCGTGTGGTCATGCTCCGAGCCAGAACAAGCCACTGTGCTAATCCTTTAGTCAGATAACCGAATCCAGATACAAACCGATGAACCGTCAGAGAACCGTCAGAGCGACGCAGTTCTCTTGTGAAAATACTTCCGGTGAACCGTGGTCTGACTCATGAACGTGTGAAGCTAAACATATGCTAACGGCTAGCGCCGCTAATTAGGCCCGTATATGTGAAGGTCTGTAAGGAATGCGGTTTCTACACGACGTAGTTGACTAGTTCTGCACACTTTATGAAAGAAATATAGGTTATATTGATGTTAAAGAGGCTGTATACATTTCGAAGTGCATTGAGGGTTATTTTTTTTTTAACTGTGATGTGCTAAAAAAAAAGGGTTTTCCCTTCTTTATCGTTAGTTGTCTCGCGCCGCCACGCGGGCGCCATTTTGAATGCTACGGGAGGGCCGCAGCAAGGGGAGCGTGTCTATGTTCCCCGGGTCCTCCTATGTTCCCCGGGTCCTCCAATGTTCCCCGGGTCCTCCAATGTTCCCCGGGTCCTACATGTTCCCCGGGTCCCATTTTTTATTATTATTATTATTTTTTTTAAATGGTCCTATGTTCCCCGCTTTTCCCAAAAAGGGTCCTATGTTCCCCGATATGGATGTGACCGGGGAACATAGGACCCTTTTTTAAAAAAAAAGGGTCCCATGTTCCCCGGTCTGTTACCTTTTCCACCATTACCGCCAAATTCCGGCCGAGATAACCACCATTGCATGTCTTTACCTTTTGTGGAAGAGGGAGAGACGTCAGAGCTCCGTGAGTCGCGAACGGCAATAATCACTTTCTCCTCCACGCTGGAGTTCACCCCGGACTGCGCTGCACTGAGTTGGCCGGTTGAACGCTGATTGGCTGTTACGTTACACATGTCACTCAGCGGCCACGCTGTTGAACGCTGATTGGCTGTCATCACGCGAATGTCGCGTCAAAGTTTAAATACAGTGGGGCAAAAAAGTATTTAGTCAGCCACCAATTGTGCAAGTTCTCCCACTTAAAAAGACGAGAGAAGCCTGTAGTTTTCATCATAGGTAAACCTCAGCTATGAGAGACAAAATGAAAAAAAAAAAAAATCCAGAAAATCACATGATTTTTAGGAATTTATTTGCAAATTATGGTGGAAAATAAGTATTTGGTCACCTACAAACCAGCAAGATTTCTGGCTGTCACAGACCTGTAACTTCTTCTTTAAGAGGCTCCTCTGTCCTCCACTCGTTACCTGTATTAATGGCACGTGTTTGAACTCCTTATCAGTCTAAAAGACACCTGTCCACAACCTCAAACAGTCACACTCCAAACTCCACTATGGCCAAGACCAAAGAGCTGTCAAAGGACACCAGAAACACAATTGTCGACCTGCACCAGGCTGGGAAGTCTGAATCTGTAATAGGTAAGCAGCTTGGTGTGAAGAAATCAACTTAGGGAGCAATTATTAGGAAATGGAAGACATACAAGACCACTGATAATCTCCCTCGATCTGGGGCTCCACGCAAGATCTCACCCTGTGGGGTCAAAATTGATCAACAAGAACGGTGAACAAAAATCCCAGAACCACACGGGGGACCTAGTGAATGACCTCCAGAGAGCTGGGACCAAATTAACAAAGGCTACCATCACTAACACACTACGCCGCCAGGGACTCAAATCCTGCAGTGCCAGACGTGTCCCCCTGCTAAAGCCAGTGCATGTCCGCGCCTGTTTGAAGTTTGCTAGAGAGCATTTGGATGATCCAGAACAGGATTGGGAGAATGTCATATGGTCAGATGAAACCAAAATATAACTTTTTGATAAAAACTCAACTCGTGTTTGGAGGAGAAAGAATGCTGAGTTGCATCCAAAGAACACCATACCTACAGTGGAGCATGGGGGTGGAAACATCATGCTTTGGGGCTGTTTTTCTGCCAAGGGACCAGGACGTCTGATCCGTGTGACGGAAAGAATGAATGGGGCCATGTATCGTGAGATTTTGAGTGAAAACCTCCTTCAATCAGCAAGGGCACTGAAGATGAAACGTGGCTGGGTCTTTCAGCATGACAATGACCCCAAACACACCGCCCGGGCAACGAAGGAGTGGCTTCGTAAGAAGCATTTCAAGGTCCTGGAGTGGCCTAGCCAGTCTCCAGATCTCAACCCCATAGAAAATCTTTGGAGGGAGTTGAAAGTCTGTGTTGCCCAGCGAAGGCCCAAAAATATCACTGCTCTAGAGGAGATCTGCGTGGAGGAATGGGCCAAAATACCAGCAGCAGTGTGTGAAAACCTTGTAAAGATTTACAGAAAACGTTTGACCTCTGTCATTGCCAACAAAGGGCATGTAACAAAGTATTGAGATGACCTTTGTTATTGACCAAATAGTTATTTTCCACCATAATTTGCAAATAAATTCTTTAAAAATCACTTGCCTCTCATATCTGAGGTATACCTATGAGGAAAATTACAGGCCTCTCTCGTCTTTTTAAGTGGGAGAACTTGCACAATTGTTGGCTGACTAAATACTTTTTTGCCCCACTGTATATTTAAAGATTGATAGATTGCGGAGAGCATAGGACCCTTTTTCAGAAAAAGGGTCCTATGCTCCCCGGTATGTATTGCTACAGGGGAACATAGGACCCGTTTTGGGAAAAACGGGGAACATAGGACCCCGGAAACATAGGACCCGTGGGAACATAGGACCCGGGGGAACATAGGACCCGGGGGAACATAGGACCCGGGGAACATAGGACCCGGGGAACATAGATGACCCCGCAGCAAGTTATTTAACCCTTGGTAAGAGAAATGCCTCATTGATAATTTGGTTTCTCTTGTTGGTTTATGAATGTTTGCACTGGTAAAGAGTTTCATACAACCTGTATAACGAGGACCATTGAATGTAGATTCAAATGTATAGATTTATTCGGACTGTGTTGAATGAGTAATTTGAATGCAGGTTTTGAATATTATTCTGACCGTGTTATTCAGGTCAGGTTTTTTCCTTTACACGCTTGATTGATTCCACACTGACCGATCCCGTCCAAAGATGGCGAGCTACCATTGAACCAGGATCCATTGGGATGAACATTTGAAATTCTTTGGACCGGTTCTGAGTTATCGACTGAGCGGTAGGATCCGCACGGCCACTACTATTCCGCATATCGTGCAAGAATCCAACACGGAACAATCACCACACACAAGAGACAATTACAACGGGTTACATTTTCTTTTATTCCCTTTTATTTCCTACTTGGGCCCAAGGTTATTTCGTTTATGTGCTTCATAAAGTATGAGGTTATGTTTGTTTTGTACCGTTTAAAGAAACAACTTTTGAATAATAAGTCGTCAAACTAACCTGTGTCGTCTCATTAATTATCCATCTTGCTCCAGTAGTCGAACCTAGTTATCTGGCCCAGAATATTGTTGTACAAAGAATTCTTAATCTGCTAATCCAAAAAAGGGTTACACCTAACTTGTATAATCAGTATAAAATGTTTTGGATGACCAACAAATTGTATGGAAATAGTCATATGTGGCAAAAAAGATTGGAAAGGATTAGAAAACAAATGGTGGAGGAAGCAAGAGTGCTCGCAGTTCCTTTCTGACTGTCCATTTATGCCTCACTGTAAGCCAATCTAATAAGACACAAAAGAGACTACGCAGATCCCACATTACCCATCAGAGGAAACTATTAAAAGGTTTTGTGTGTGGGAGTAAATAAAGACCCACAGTATCTTTCCAATGGTTGGCCCATCTGTATCACAGTCAAGTACTTGTATTTTTTCAATCTCTGAATCCGCCCATCCATCTCCAAAGCCCCAACAGATCCTTTTTCCCGACCTGATTAGGACTGAACCCCACACCTGAGGACTGACTGTTGTTAACCTTGTTATTTGTTTTTTTTATTTAATTCATTATTGCATTACTTCAGGGACCCTGCACTTTTGGCAACTTAGATTTATATTATCATATTTCAGTTACATGTACAGTATATAGTATGTTTATTTTAATAGTTTTGTACTATAATTTCATTTTAAATTAGTACATTTATTGTATATATACTGTTTTTTCGCACTTCTCTTTCCCACTGTACTGCTGGTCACCTGTGAATTTCTCCCAAGGGGGATTAATAAAGGACTATCTTATCTTATCTTATCTTAATCGAGCGCCCCGAGCGACGTCTCCTTACCGGGTGATTTCACTGGCCGTCTGCTCGTCTCCCTGCATGTCGGTCATGGAGCTATCTCCGTTGCTCAGGTTGTCCACGCCCATGAGGTCGTTGGTGCCGTCATGACCCTCGTGGGTCTTGTTGAGGTGGGCCAGGGACGTCACCACGTTGGCCAGCGTGCTCAGGTCACCCTGACACGGGTCATCCTGGGGAGGGGAGAACCGCTTTTAGTGTCCAGCACTCCTCCGGGAGACGGGGTTCTAACCAGCCGGGAGGGCGCCGGTGGTGAAGTGCACAGTGGTTTCAATCAAACGTTGTGTCAGACAGAGAAAAACAACATTCCTGATCTGCCACTGTTATGCAGCGAGTGGGAGGGATGGAATTTTTAATTCAAGTGTAATTTGGATTAAATCATTAACACCGTCAACCGTATACATTGTGAAGAGTATACATGTTATCAAGAGGAAAGTAAAAATGAATCAAGAAAATAAAAAAAATCAGGAGGAAACAGGAATCCAAAACATTGAAGCTGGTTCTGGCTATTTGGGCGACGTATGGTAACCATGTCTTGACTAGCACTTAAAAAGTAAGTTAAATTAGATCCAACATAAGCAGAGCGATTGCATGATAACACAGGGACCCAGGTCTATCTATCTCCGAAGTACATTAGCAGTCGGGGAAGAACCCCTCTGTAATTGCGTGAGAGGTACCGTGTCTGGGGATACCGGGACCATCATGTTGTTCTCCAGCTTGGGGAAAGGCTGCTGGATGTTAAGCAACATACTGGACTCCAGCAGGTTGGTGGACCTGCAAACAGAGTTGCCACATCAGAATCATCTTTAAAATCATCAAAATTTAAATCTAGGAAACGTACAACATGCCAAAAAGGACAAAACCGGTTTGTATGTGTTTTGATAAATATCTCAAGTAAAATGTACAAATGAATTTGCACTGGAGTCCCCCATTAATGTCATGAAGCACATTGAACCATGCCAACTGGTTTTTGCGTCAAACCTCACAATCTCTCCTTGTGATTCATTCAGCCATCAGCCGTATAAAGGCCCATTTATGCTCAACGTTAAATACGCATACGGATACGGACGGAGCCTTTCGTCCGTACTCTGCGTTCATTTCGTCCGTTTTTCGTCCGTTTCCACAAAGCTTATGGATACGCACCAAACGGAGCAGTACCACCGGAAACCGTGGGGGCGCTGTGACGGACGAGAGAGATAAATACTCCGTCCTCCAGCCGCGATGAATTTAACGGCCTTACCGACCATCGCCTCTTACAACGAGCCCGTTTTCTTCTTTTATTTATTATGTACATAATTAAGACCTCCTCCATAGTCGCCATGTTTGTTGTTTTCTTTTTACAGTCTATGGTTTGTTGTCATAAACTTTTGACTCTGCGCTGCCCCCTAGTTGATGTATTGGTTAACATCTATGCCAACGTAAAGGACGCATGAAAGTATGTGAGCAGTGACGGTAACAACGTTTGAAACGGACGCGTACAATTACGTCCGTACGTGGAGCATAAATGAGCCTTTAGGGGACGGCTGGCGCAATCAATTATTCATAGGTCCCATATTATACCCACAGGTGCAAGTGTGATTAGCCACTACAAGCCGTTTTGAAAATCTGCCTCTTCCAGTTTTTTTGGTGACGTCGCAAGTGGGCGTGTCCACCCTAGTTGTAGGATGGCAAGATGAGCAACGTTTTGTACAGTACAATGGGTAGGCTGGTAGATTGATCTATCAAGCCCACATCTACTAGGTGGACACGCCCACTTGTGATGTCACTAGAGGCCGTTTTTCAAAACGGCTTGTAATGGTTAATCACACTCACACCTGGTGATATAATATAGAACCTTTAAATATGCATCGGGTCGAAAGACTTCTATGATACTACAGGTGAAACATGTGTAACATCAGATATTATCTAGACACTAGTTGTCCATAAGTGAAACTGAGTGTGGGACTGACTTGAACGATGTGTACCTGGCGGTTTCCTTATCGGTCACGAAGGTTGGCGTGGCAGCCAGGGGACTGCACAGGTTCTTGCGAATGTAGATCTTCTCTGTGGAGGCTGCACAGTTGGACGACTTCTCTCTGGTGGACACTTCTACAGGCTTCCTCTCACACTGCACCGCTGAAGGAAGGAAGGAACAGACTTAAACTTACTTACATCACACCGATTCAGTTTTCTTGGAATATTTTCCCAAGGCTTATCCTTATCCTTATGTTTTGGCAACCTTCTGTAATATTCAGGAGCCAGTGTTGTCACAATAGGCACTTTGGCATTCTCACATCAACTTAAAACCAACCGTGAAGCCACAACCCAAGCTTAAAGTAGTCCAAATCTACAATGCCCCCCCCCCCCCCCACCCATTAATGATGTTACCCATTGTCACGGGGATAAGGGCGACCTCTTCTGCTTACCGTACACAGGAACCACTGTGAGCCACAGTTGAAGCCCATGAAATTAGATTGGCTTGGACTTTGGTAGTGCTGATGTCAGCTGAACTATTTTACAGTCTTGATGTACAAAGTAATGTCCCCGTATGTTGTGTACTGAGCAATGACAGAATATTCCCCTAAAGAAACAGGAAACAATCCCCTTTAGAAACAGGAAACAAAACAAACCCAACACGTTTCTGGTTTTCCGGCCAGGCTCTTTGGCGTCTCACCCCCAGATATTCTGCTATTAACATTTAAGGCATTTAGCAGACGCTTTTATCCAAAGCGACTTACATCACTTTATACACAAATTGACACACCGGCGGCAGAGTCAACCATGCCAGGCGACAGCCAGCTCATCAGGAGCAGTTAGGGTTAAGTGTCTTGCTCAGGGACACATCAACACTCAGCAAGGAGGAGCTGGGGATCGAACTAGCAACCTTTCGGTTACAAGACAACTGCTTGAGCTTGAGCTTGAGCTTGAGCTTGAGCTTGAGCTAAGCTTGAGCTAAGCCGACCCGTGCTATCGCAGCCGGACGGCCGAAGCCGAGACGAGCGGGTTACTCACAGTCCTGCTTCATGCCCAGGTTGATGCAGCGCTGCAGTCGACAGTACTGGCAGCGGTTCCTGTGGTGCTTGTTGATGACACACTCTCCGGACCCCCTGCACGTGTACACCAGGTTCTTCCTGATGCTACGCTTGAAGAACCCTTTACAGCCTTCACAGCTCACTGCTCCATAGTGGCGTCCTGGGGACGAGCAGAAGGACCGTTGCATTGAGCAGCAGGAACGTGTGCAGAGGCCGACGAAGGGCATGAGGTCAAACACACAGCGCGGACTGCTCACCTGAGGCCTTGTCCCCACACACTACACAGTACTCCACAACAGGCTTGATGAGAGACTGGTCGGTACCATCTGTCACAAACTGAGACAACAGAACATTTAAATGAGATGGTGAGGTTAGGCACCTGTGTACATAGCCGTTAGTCGTAGGTCACAAGGCTTATTACAATGTTGTTTTCTTATGCTCATTTATGATGTGGTGTACTTTTTCCACTTCTGACAAGGGATATGATTCACACGGCAGACACTTTTATCCAAAGCGACTTACAGCAGTTCATACACACATACACACACAGACGTCGGAGTCAACCACGAAAGGCGACAGCCAGCTCGTCGGGAGCAGTTAGGGTTAAGCGTCTTGCTCAGGCACACCTCAACATTAGGAGGAGTCAGGAACAAGCTAGTAAATTCCAGTTACAAGTAAACCGCCTCAACCTCCTGAGCTAAGCCGACCCCACGTCATGAAAAAGCATTGTGAAATAAGATCAAAAGAACTAAACAATAAAATAAAAAAACACATAAAAAATACTAGCTAATGCAACAGTAGTAGAAATTCCATGTAAAAATAATTGACAGTAGAGGAAAGCGTAATTGTGACGGCATTACTAACATGATATGCATCATATTTTTATGAAAACATCCCGTACCTGGATTTGCTGCGAGAGATGATCGGAGGAGGCGAACAGCACCTGGTTCACCCCAGAGCCCTCGTTACCCGAGAAGATGACCCTGTTGGGGGAGCCCTCTTGCTTGGCCAGGATCACCTTACCACCCGATGAGTAGTCTGCATTGGCTAGAATATACTGCTGCTTCCCAGGGGAGGACTGCTCCAGTGCTGTGACGATCTGGATCTTCTGGCCAGTCTGCTGATCAGTCACTATCTACACGAGCATAAAGAACGAGCAGGTAGACGCGCTGTTATCAAAACTGATATCGTCTTTGAAGTATGCATATGCATTGTTTTTTTTGTTTGTTTTTTTACGTGTATCCTATTAAAAACAGTACTGTTCCTCACCAAAGCTACAAAGGCCAACCGTTATACAAGATAATACATCTAATCTAATTATGATAAAAAATAATCTGCTATAACCCCCCCCCCCAGCCTAAATAAATGTAAACAATTGCTTGTAGTTCCATTATTATTATTTTTAGCATATTGCCATCCGGCGATACAAATATGACCACACCTGGATTCGGTGTCCCAATGGCATTCCACTGTCTGCTGAAACTAGTTGAATCCTTTGGGTCTGCCCATCCATTCTGATGTCTTCCTTTGCACTGCTTTCACATTAAAGCCCCATGAGGCGTTAGAATCTGTAAAGCAAACACACAGTTTTTCTCATATGAAACAATGATTGCTGATTTAGACGGGTGTGTTAACTTTAATACAAAACGCTGCAATCAATTATCATGAGACAAGATTAGAGCCAACGTCTATGTGCTTAATAACGTATGGGCTCCCACAGTCGGTCGTTATACGAACCACAAGTAAACTCCCAAATCGGGTCGTTTTATTAACACTACATTTTTTTGTATACGGAGCAGCGGTGTTATTTACATCTAACGTTACAGTATTTTGCATGTTGACAACGTTATGTGTGTGGCGGCCTGTGCTACTCCTAGCCAGGGTTAGCTCGTATGCGCAATACGGAGGGCTTGGTTGAAACAAAATGCAGGGAGTGTGTTAAAAGGAAAAAACCGGTGGGGACGGTATGGTCCTCCACACAACATACACACGCCGTGGACGGCCGGGTATTTAAAATCGATACGGAAGATAAAGGCATTTCTTTTCCTGTGGGTGAAAGGTCAACATTGAAGGGTTAAAGCGTGCTAGGGTTCAGGGCCCGCGCGCGGAGCGGCAGTCTACCGGCGGTACCGGAGGGCGAGCCACCGGACGGGTTCCGCGGAGCCGGGGGTTGTGTAGAGAGTTTAATCCGACGAGTATGTCCGGTCGGCTGCCAACGGCGCCCGTTTTGGGTGTTGGGAGTTTAAGCAGACGACCAGCCGATGGAGTAGTTTGGGTTTGAGGCGGTTTGATGCTAGGCGGTTAGCATCACAACAACATCGACTCGGCTACGCTAGGTAGCTTCGGTTTCCGTGCAGCCCCAAATTGTTCAGAACTCCGGTCTTATTCTGAACACGATGACTATTTACGGGCAGGCACGCCCGTTCATATGGACATAAACACTCGTATGAAGTTGACGTTGCGTTACCTTTTCGTGAAGTTTAACTTTGGTCATACGATGGGTGTCCCCGGAAAGGCTAAAGGAGCTAGGCGAGCTACTGCTGTGTGCGAGCTAGGTTAGCTAATGGCTGCCTCCGTGCAGACTCCCCAACATCCTACTGGTGTCTCACTCCGGGTTCGTCAGTGTCGAGATCCGTTGCTTCAGTAATTACAAGGTACTTACTCGTTAGGAAGTTTTGTATATCATGTAATACTTCCAGTAAATTAATAATTTGAACAGTTTATGGCAGTCGCTGGGAGGGTCAGAGTTCGTGACCTTTTTTCCATCGTATAAACCTTTGCGCATGCGCAAAGTGGCTAGCCCATGGACAATATCCCAATCTATTTGTTATCATGAATGTGTTTATTACACTGCTTAGATAACTTAATTAAACGGTTATTTGCGCCACAGCATTTGACAGAATATTTATTCCAGAAAAATATGTCATAAAAATCCTGTAGATGTGATTTTAAAAATTTCAATACATTTAAATAGTTACAAAAGGTAAAATAGTGTGTAGAAGTGTAATGTCAATATAATCGAAGATGCAGATTAATTACATACTTGAATTCTAATTAACAACCTAATCCATAAAGAATTCTCCTAGAGAATTGTAAACATCAGTATCACAAACAGTTTCAGGTCAATATTAGGGATTGTGTAAACCAGGTGCGTGTAAAGATATTTTAAACCAATATCAGCCAGATGTGATTAAAACATTACAAAATCATGAAGCATTTGAAAAAAAAAAATATATATATACATGTGCCATTTCCTACAGGTAGCTAAAATCTATCTGAATCGTTTCAAAATCTATTCACAATCAAAATCTATATACAGTTAGCTAAAATCTATACAAATAGTTCCAAAATCTATTCAAGCACCATGGCCTCCTTGAATGAGTCAATCCATCTGTAAGAAGAGAAGGAACATGGATTTGTTGTTATCAGGCAGTTTAAATAAATACAGACCATCATGAATCCATTACAAATCATTAACAACATTACCTCTGGGCTGCTGGGACGTCGTCTGCCTTGAAGATGTAGAAGATGGTGTTTTTGTGGTAGAGCTTGAATTGCAGCTTCTGTGTCAAGTCTTCCTTCAACACGAAGCCCAGCAAGGGCTGGCTCTCCAAGGCAGCCACATTCTTTAGTAGGAAACAGTGATGTGAAGGATGAACCAGCGTCATTAAATGAATCACATCTTTTTGTGTTTTTTTTCGACAATCAGAACAATGGCATGCAGAGACCCCATTCTTTGTCAATAAAAAAAAGGACACGTATCTGGGTACAAGAGAGCTTACCTCGCTTGCAGCATATGTGTAGAGTACTTTGTCTTTGATGACAAACCACAGCCTCCGGCCTGGCTTCTTGTTGCCCTTTGACCTTTGCAAATAACCACTCATGGAGGAGTTGTCTGTGTTGGCGGAGACCTTTCAACCAAGGATGACATATAGTTGAGGCATACGCATACATACATGGATGCGCTACATTCATGGTGATCATTTGAATAATGGTAATGGTCACCTCTTTGAGGGCAGCTGGTATCCTCTTGTGTTTTCTGGAGAAGGTGAAAGCAGACTTGCTCTCTGGGGACGAAGTGGTCGATAGAGCCTTCTCACCTGGTGACGGGAAAAGAGCGACTATCATGTATTTATGCATGTCGCTTGGAGACAAGTTCTACGTATTGTGTACAACAGCCCTGTACATAGCTTTAATTTAACTGTACACGTTGTTATAAAGGACGCATGTATTGGGAATTGAATTCAGCTTAATGAAAAATTGCTTTACTGAGATCCCTATCTAAAGACAACATGTATAACAAATAGTGTTGGTGTAAACCGTTTCATCTCAGCAGTAATTAAATGGATGAGATTTATGATCAACTTGAGTACAACTTACTGGTCCGCTGCTGAAGAACGACGAAGCACTGATTGCAAACACGTGCCAGCTGGTTCTTGAGATACTTTAGACAGTGCTTGTTTGAAGAACATGCTTGGCACACCACCTGATGAGATCATTTATCTTAGGTGAGCATTAGATTAATGTGTTCATTAACGTTTTGTAACAGCTGTTTGTTCGTTTGGGGGCCAAGCATTCATTTATTTCAGGAATGGTTCAGCATGTACGTGATTCAGTCTAGGGGATTTGTATATGTTGTGTTTATCTTAAGGGATCATTCTCAACCTCTCTTTAGTATATTAATAGTCAAAAAATGCCTTACATTTTATAAAATGTGTACCAAAACATGAGTCTAATTCCCACTAATTTTTGGACGAATTCTCCACCTTTTCGTAGCTTCTCACCTTTCCACAAGCGCGACAATGGTGTCTCCTCCACGTCAGGGTGAACTCACACGTGCAGATCATGCACATTGTGGCCCGTGGATCCGGGATCCATATGGGTGCTTTTGACCCTAAAGAAGCACCGCTGACCCTCTCATTTTCCTCTGTCTGAATGAGAGAAAACAAGTATTTTTTTATCCCCCTTGTTCATGGCAAAGGACAATTGTGTGGTTGATGATCTTAAAGTGCCAATCTTAAAGATTTTCCTAGTAAATAAATGTCTTAAGTATCTATCGCCGCATGAGGTAACACAATGGTGAGTCAGTCTATGGCTCACTTGTATTTTCAGGTAAAACTAGGTTGCTTTGGCGACTACCGTTTATATCTCTGGAAAAAAAAGACCACTTATCACTAAAGGTGTCGAAACTCAAATCTTGCGATTGCCACGTTAACGACAGAAATAACAGATAAGTGGGATTGTGTGTACTAGCAGTCGTCGGTAACTTGCCTCCTCTATGCTCTTGCTAGAGATGAAGCTTATTTTCTTCTTGGTGTGGTCGTTGATCGCCATGGAGATGGTCTGCAGCCAATCGTCTCGTTCCATGGCAGAACTTTGTAGAAGAACATCATGTGATGAGAACAACCAAGCATGTGTTTTGAGCATGTAATGCCCATCAGGGAGAGTGCGCTGGCACAGAGACACCTGGCTCGTACCTGGCTGACAGGATAAAGGAACGCTCCACACTCTCGATGTTCAGCTCATTCTGGTGGGCCTCATGCATCGGTTTGCTAACCTGCAATTAAAAGAACCACCTGTGTGAGTATCCTCCTTATTGAGCCCAAGATAGATATGGGAACGTACCGGGATGCATAGGAATAGTGCGGTGTAGTAAAGGGCTCACCTTCATACCGGCTAAGGACAACATGTTGTTGAGTTTGAACTGGCCGGACTGAACCGGAGTTGTGTAAAGCAACGTGTCATTGAACTACGGAAGGGAAGCAGAGGAGCTCAGAATAGACTTCACTTATTTAAGTTCAGCGGAAAAACAAGAAAAGGCAAAAAATGAGGAAATTAAAAATAGACGTAGTTAAAAATAAAAAAAAAAGCACAACGTTTACCAGAAAGAACATTCTGGGCTGCATAATCTTCCTGGACAGCTTCTTCAAAAAGCCCTCTTTCAAAAAGACCTAAAATACGAAAATGAAGAAGTTCCTTATGAGTTTAACCAAATATCACAATATCACAAAGAATGACCCATGAAAAAGCCACCACTAGGCCATAGAGAATGCTTTTTGACTCCAAGCCGAAAGGTTATGGGTTTAAAGTAAATAACCCCTACCTACATTCTCATTGATGGCATCTATCTAAAAAATATTCACACTAAGCTACTTCAAGCCTCACGGTTAAATGCTCATAAATAGTAGAGTACCCACCCGGCCAGGTTGAACGATCTCATGGTGGCCGTTCAGAATGCACTGAACTTGGATCAGCTTTTGGAAGTTATCCTGGTGGGAAAAACAAAGCGCATATCAGCAAACCGGCCCAGAACCACTGCACAGGCACATATTATAACGAGTGGTGCGGTTAAGTGGTTAAGGTATATATTATGATCATGGCTCACCCCTTGCTTCATGCAATCGTTAGCATGGTTAGCCACTTCCTTCACTATGACGAGGGCGGCTGTGTGAATACAATGACGGTTTTGCTTCACACATGACCAATGCAATGGAGCTTATTGAACTATATGGACCTTACGTGTGTATATTCAAGAGCAATCGGCCCCTTTACCTTGTGTGTCTTTGTAATCTGCTGAGGCAGGCGGAAGGTGTTTAAGATAATCTGAAACATACAATGACGAATGTCAGAAGGGTCATAGCACCAAGGGAACATGCGTAACAGTTCCAACACAGGGGGTTACAATGGGACTGTATTGTTTGGGAAATTCCATGAATGCAGTCGGAAATCCCAAATCCTGACCACGCGGTCTGCAGGTGCTTAAATAAGCGATCATTAAACAGTCCCTGAAGGAAGAAACATTCTTCACATTTTTACAATAATATCAGCCCCAATCCATTAGAATCAATAACATTTTCATCGTGGTACGGCTTAGGCTTGTTAGATCGCCAAATCTTTGGACTGCACTTCATAAATCTTGTATTATGAGTGTTGAGGAACAAGATTGGGTTTGCAACATTAACCACTAGATGGCAATGTTTCTCATTTATAAATGAAATATTAAAAAGCACAAAAACCTTAGCTACTGAATCCTATTATAATAAAATATTTTTGTACCTTTTATACACGCTATAATTTATACCTTCTACGAGAAATACAATAACATGTGTTTGGAAGACAAAATGGGTCGACGCAGGCACCTCTGAGCAGGAGTTGATACTGGGGTATCCTCTGCACGGGTTTCAATAGGTAATGCCTCAGGGCCAGGTTTGCGCAGCGGGGACTGGCCTAGAGTGGAGAAAACACACACACACACACACACACACACACACACACACACACACACACACACACACACACACACACACACACACACACACACACACACACACACACACACACACACACACACACACACACACATCAAATCACCAGAGGTAGCTAGCTACCTAGCAACACACAAGCCCAGCGGAAACCAAGACAACAAAGAGTTGGAGGTAAAGAGAGGACAGGGGCCGAGCCTACCTCGAATGCTCTCACCACGGCCCCGAACGCAGAGTTCCTCTTACTCTGCTCTTCCAGTAGAGCCACATTCTTGTCAAACTCCCGGATGTATGTGGAGTACATCTTCAGATAAGGGCCTTTCTTTACAAAGATGTCTGCCAGTTGGGAATTCTCGTCCCTGCCAAGAGACAAGTTAAAGATTGTGATTTGTATTAACATTTGGCATGTCGTTTATTATCCTTTAGCATTGGTTGTACTGAGCGATAAATAAGTCTGAATACATATTCCTTGAAAACCATTAAAGGTCTCATTCCGTGAGAAACTGAGAATACTTGTTTTTGTTGAAATACTATAGGTCTCTACGAGTTGCATATGCATGCTGCGCGTGAAAGTGTTCCTCTACCCCCATTACCTATATTAGGCAGTGAGAGAAACCACAGAGAAAAACGAGCGGATGAGAAAACCCCATCGGTGTGACGTCACACCGAAAATTAGTATTCATGGCCACGCCTCCCGCCCAGCTTAGCTAGCTTGCTACCGCCCACCGGCAGACAGGAAGTAGCAGAGCTCATTTCTGCAGCTCAGCGTCACAGTGCTCTTAGCCAATCAGAGGCGAGCAGATTAGCATATCATGCATATTCATGTTAAGAGGCGAAATCCTGTCGTTCGTCCCCTCCCACCTCCCCCAACAAACTAAAACAGCATAAAACAGACCCAGCAAAGCTTTTTTTTCTCTAAAACCGGCTCTAAGGGCATCAATTCAGACTACAGATCACCGCAAAATTAACGAAAAAACGATGAGATGAGACCTTTAACCTGAATTTGCGGAAATTTTCGAATTGATAAAGTTATCGTCATGGCAACGAACATGCACGACTCGTATGACGTTCTCAATGATGTACCAGTTGTGGACCCTCTGCTCCAGCTCTCGTAGAAGGTCCTGGTTCAGCTCGTAGAGCTGGGGGAGGTTGTACAGGATCTGATTCAGGAACCGCTCTTCGATTACGGGCTTCCCTGCCTGATTCGAGGCCTTGGAGACGGCCTCACGGAAGTCCTTGAAGAAACAAGACACACAGACCACATACGCGGTCAGGTGAGCAGGAAAGCCTCCGGGAGTCACGCTAACCTTTATCCAAGAAAACCTATTGACAGAAGAGAGGATATCACTTGAATGCGTGAATACACAACCAAAAGACAGATTGACCGAGTCAAAATAAAAGGGCTTTGTTATTTAGAGCCATGTGTAAATTCACTGGACTAGTCAACCGTAGAGCTCGTCTCACACGGAAATCTCATTTCAAGAAGCAGCAAAATGACTTCCAAATGGCTTAATGTAACAGCATAAACCATGGGCTATCGTTGTGTTCTGACGCGTCAGCACTTCCATTTATGACTATTATCTCAAGGATATCAGAAACCAGGAACATGTGAGGGGCAGCAACAGAGTGCGGGGGCTGTGGGTTCCCAGGACTCTTTTCCGATGACGAGGTGGTTTTCTGTGGTTTACAGGGACGCAGATCTGAGAAAACTGCTTACAGAAGCCGGAATAGTGGAAATGTCAGGAGGTTAAACGTATTGCCCTTATTACAAGGCTGTTGGTTTCATGGTAGTCTCACAAGCGGAAATGAAGTCTCGCTGATTCCTCCCCGCTCTTTTCAGTCGGCCAGCGCTATATATATATATATATAGAGATTAAATATATCTATTTACTATCATCACTTTGTCGTATCCCTAGAAGGTTAAGGGCTTACATGTAAGGGGAAACAATGTATATAACCATCCTAGAACCAACGGTAATAACTAAATGTATTGTTTTAAAACGTTCAAACGTTAAATCGTCATGTGGGTGTGTTACAGTCTTTACCCTATCCCCTATTATATAGGTCAGTGAAATATAACATGACACATGTCATGTAACATTATTTAAACGTGACCTGCATGGCCGATGGGGAAACCCTTGTGACGATCTTGTTCTTTGGAAGTAGCTGTGAGTTTGCATTATCAGATGGTTCGACTCCTACAACATCCGAGAGGGTACCGTGACTTTGTGTCCTAATTCCTCCTAACCTTAGGAATAACTCTTCATTCCCACGCTCTTTGATGACCATCATCTCCGTCTACTGACTCGTCCTTCCCCATATGACTCAAGAGGTTAAGGATCCCGAAACGTTGTCAGGAGTACATTCCTCACTCACAGCAATGTCTCTTCCCGTCTACTCGATTGGATTTAATCCCATCTTTTGTAGACATTTACATCAACTTTCGACTTCTCCTTTTGATCGGCCGATTTATAATAAGCTTGATAAACAATCCAAATCCTGAGAACGTTACGGTTGAAAGATGCACAAATACACTGAGCACGGATTGTTTGTTGGGCTCTGGGTGAGTTAAGGTCAGATTCTCACACCACCACTAGAAGACGAAATCGGCCGGACTCATGTTACTGTTCCGGTTATACAACCAGAGAGACTGGTGTGACAACCACAAGGAATGCGAGTGGGGCTACGGGGAGAAAGTGTGGAGCAGGGCCCACCGGCCCAAGGGTGTGGGCCCAGTCCCCCCTGGAACACCATAACCAAACACATACGGAGGACCTCCACCCATAAAGCCCTGCTCTGCATGAGAAACACAGCGCTTCGGAACTCTGGTCAGTCAGCATGTACGCACTTCTAATGTCCTAGAAGTGATTTCACAGATCTCCTGCTTTTTGGTGAAAACGTTGTTCTTGAATATAAATCCTATAAAGAACGGGCTTTGAAATAAATGATACTTACAATATGGAGAAGCTTAATGACATCCACAAACCTGTGAAAAGGACAGATCAAGGTTACAAAGTGAAATAATTATGTAAAGTAGGGAAATGAGGCAAGTCATGTCCACCACAGAGCTCTTACACATTCTCCGAGTTCTTTATCTCCATAGCAATGTGATGGATCTTGCTCTTCTTCCGCCTGCATTCATTCTGACATGGGTAAAAAGACCAGTTTCCTTAGAGCCTGTTACAATACATTTTGGAACATGGTTGGGTAGAAGTGGACTCAAATGCCTTCCCTAGGGGGTGGGACAGTGTAATGGTCCGTAGATCAAAACCCAACCGAAAGAGATCAGATTTGACGCTCATGGCCTGCAGCCTTTTAACATTCTAGAGCTAGGATTCTAACCTCCATCCCTGCATCTTAATGACTTGTATCTGAATTAAAATGCATCTCCCTAAATAACAATCTAGACAACAGCTTTAACTCGTTAT
Organism: Melanogrammus aeglefinus; assembly: GCA_900291075.1. Lineage (NCBI taxonomy): Eukaryota > Metazoa > Chordata > Actinopteri > Gadiformes > Gadidae > Melanogrammus > Melanogrammus aeglefinus. Next base: position 47,709 of record OLKM01001769.1, on the reverse strand, counting down.
AAACAAGCAAAGGTGTCAGGGAGGCTAGCCTAGACCAAGACAGGCTTTGAGGGATCCGCCATGAGGGATCAATCGACCACAAGGGTTGGACTGAATATTGATCGACTCTCTCACCTCCGTTTCGGCGGACGGCGCCGGCACGTCTTTACCGGAGGAGGAGCTCCCCTCGTCCTCTTCGTCCGAGCTCTGGGCCATAATGATGTCATCGTCGTCCGAGGAGCGGTCTCCCTCTTGAGCTGCCTCCAGCTCAAAGGAGCTTCTGGTCCAAAAGAAAAACATCATATAGAAACCACAGACGCGTTAGGTTACTGATCAGGAAGCAACGCAGTAGGTGGGGGTTCAGTCGTACACTAAGACAACGTTGTTTAAATGTATGTGACGGTATAGCTAACTATTCAAAAAGGGACAAAAAAATATTCAATTTGGAAGATTAAAAGAAATCATGGGCCACTATCACAGAAACAAAAATGTGTAACTTTTTTTACAAAAAAGATAATGTCTTTCACAGTTTTTTTCACATTTCCTGTTCAGAGACGAGAGATGACATAAGATCATAGAGGAAACGCCTACGGGAGGGGATGCTGTCATCGTTACCGTCACAGAGCACACGGCACCTTCTCCAAAAGTCACAGGTCAACACAGTAGTTAAGCCAAAGGATGGACACGCCTGACTAGTCCTTTTTAGAACAGTGTACAGTGGAAGACAAACAGACTCGCTATAAAAAAATCTGTGATGTTAAAAATCAATAAAATACGTAAAAAGAGCCTAAAAGAAATTCAGGCCAGGGCCTAACAGCAGACCCATTAAGCTGGTCTGTCTACAGCTGTTGCATGGCCACAGAGTCTTGTTCAGCTAACCCGGCTTACTCTGGGAGCTCGCTGTTACCCTGTATGTCGCTAAGTGCATGTGAATGTTGTGAACATGTGATTTATGTAGCGTGAAGGACAGAGAAAACGAGATATTAAGTCGCCACAATGGGTACTATTATGCAAACTATTATTGTGCGATCAGCATTTTTGCATGCACACATTTTTGAAGCAAGCTTCTGAACAGCCCTCATCAACCATCCGTGGTCGGATTTTGGCCTGTCTGTTCAAAGTTAAATCATTATTGTTGAAAAGTTTGTTTTTGTTTCTGTTGCATAGTGAGCATATTGTTTTACTGTAGGTCAAGAATGTCTTCAAATGGTATTCTCTTAGCAATCAGGTAAATTAATCTGCCCCGTTGTCATGCATCATGTCTTACAGCATACAGGAGACAGGACTTGTATTGCTTACATACAGCAAAGGGCTGCCCCAGGGCTGGTGTTTGCATTGTTTCCATGAACACCGAATACCCCATTGTACACACTCACAGGTTTGTTGGTAATGACTAATCCCTAATGATTGCTTATACCATCCAGGCAACATGATTATAAAAAAGGTGTGGCAGCCATACTGGTAAGTTGACATTGTACCAGTATCATTCCTCCTCAGACATTGAAAACATACCTGACATTCCCAACTCATCAGTTCACTTCACCCTATCGGAGAAATGCCCAAAACTCAGTGGGAACACGATCTCTTAACTGCCTCGACGCAAAAACCGGTATGCGCATGCAATGTTTTTCGGCATGGTGGACCCATTCCGAGTCATACCCTTGACCCTGACAGTGTTTGATGCCATGCTCTACCAGTTCCAGCTTAGCCTGAAAGCACACACCAATGGGTGAAAGGCAGAGAGGGAGAGAGACACAGACAGAGGCACAGAGAGAGGTAGAGACAGCAAGAGAGAAAGAGACAGAATTACAAGGAGATAGTCAACAAAAGATAGAGACAACAAGAGAGAGAAAGAGAAAGAGAGGGAGAGAGACACAGACAAGAGACAGTGAGAGAGAAAGAAACAGACTGGGAGAGAGACAGAGAGGGAGAGAGACACAGACAAGAGACAGTGAGAGAGAAAGAAACAGACTGGGAGAGAGACAGAGAGGGAGAGAGACACAGAGATAGAGACACGGAGAGAGAAAGACAAGGAGAGAGAAAGGGACAGAGATAGATGGCATAGAGACAACAAGAGAGAGAGAGAGAATCCCAGAGAGAGATGTACCTCTCACTGCTGCTGTGCAGCTCTTGTCGTCTCTCCAGGGGCATGTACGGTTCCTGTTCCTCATAAATGTTGTCGTCGTCCTGCTCCGTATGGGGCCATGCCGGGGACAGCTGTGGCCGTCCAGGGGACCCGTCGCCCACCATCTGGATGTTGATGTAGTCGGGTATCTCCTCGTAGTAGGGCATGTTCTCGTACGCACCCTCATCTCCCATCCCCGGATGGAACTCGTCCCCGTCCACGCTTTGCTCCAGAGCGGCGTGCGGCGGGGAAGCCTTGGTCCTGGAGTCCCGACGCTCCTGGGCCGGCTCCATGTCCACGCTCTGCTCCGACCCGGGCGACGCTACGTCCCTGGGGCCCTGCGCCCTCATGGCGATCAGCCGGGGGAACATCTTGAGCTTCAGGTCCAGCAGCCTCCGGAACGAGTGCCTCTTCTGGCCCTCGGAGCGTGCCAGGTCCACCGCCGTGAAGGACTTGGCTCTCTGCTTGCCCGAGCTGGAGCGCGAGGCCTTGGGCGGCGGCAGGGCCACGGCGGCGGGCGAAGGAAAGACCCATCCCGGTTTCTCCGACGCCGGGGGCGACGGGAGCCTCCGCGGGGCTCTCCCGTCCAGCGAGTCGTCCGAGTGGGAGAGGTCCCGTTTCCTCTGGTCCCCCGCGGGCTTCCCTGCCTCTACCTCTTCCGTGGACCCCCACGTCCGCGTGAGCTCCGTGGGCGCGCTGTGTCTCTGGGGCTTCTTAGGGGGATCCTTCAGGCGTTGTATTGGCTCCCGCCGGCTGACACCACCGCCCTCCATGGGTGCCAATGTGTCACCGCTGACGGGTCCCGTTTGGCTCTCGGGAGGCGTAAGACGGGTATAGTCGGTACGATCGGACTCCGGGTTCGCCTCGCCGCCGTCCTCCTTCTTCTTCCTCCTCCGTCGTCGTTGTCCACCGAGCACTCCATTTCAAGGACAGGGTCGCCCCAGTGGAGCTCCACCTCCTCCACGTCCTGTGGGAGCGGGCACTGGGCATGTGCGGAAAGGAAGGCCTTCTTCCTGGGCGGAGGGGCCGGCGGGGGGCAGCCTCTCTGCCCAGGCACAGACAGGAGTGCTCCTGGGGCCCGCTGACGGACGAGTTCAGCCCCGGAGCAGGGGCAGCCACAGAGAGAGAGCGGTCGCTCTTCCTCTCCGCTGGCCCCGTCGTCACCTCCCTGACGAGCGCTTCCCTCCCGCCGTTCCCCGCCCTCTCCTCTGGATCCTCTTCCACCCGTTCCTGGCGAGTGAGGGCGGCCTTCCTGGGTTTCCGCGGGACAGGGCGGGTCTCCCCGCTAACAGGCTTGGGTCGCTTGGACAGCGGAGGGGGCCCGCGGAGGCAAGAGGTCGGCTCCGACGCCGGCGCCGCTTGCCCGACCTCGGCCAGAAGTACGCAGTTGCCGTTGGCCTCGTCGCTCTGCGTTCGTCCAGGCAGAGGGCGTCTGGGGGTGGCCACAGCTGGGCCGCAGCCCTCTTTGTTTGGGTGGTTCTTGGGGGATTCTTTGGGTGTGTTCCCCGCGGGCGATCGAACGTAGGGAGAGAGCAGGGCGCCCGGGGCAGGCGGCTGAAGAGTGGCGTTGATCATTTGGTTCTTAATGGCGTCAGTCATGTTATCAGGCCTCAAGCCGGCTCTAGCAACTGGTTTCTGGCCCCTGGTTTCCGCCAGTCTACCCTTGTCCATGTTTACTATGCACTGGCAGTTCTGCTGGCTACACAGGCAGATGGGGATGATGTAGTCCCAGTCTGGCTTTTTGTTCTCCAGCTGCACTCCATTATTGGAGTTCAGGAGATCCATGTTCCTCGGCGTGCCGGTGTTGGCCAGCACAGTAGTTTGGCTGGGTAAAGAGAGGGGGCTTGACTGCCTGGTGCTAGCGGGTTTAGGGAGGGTAGGTTTAGGCGCCAGGGCTGGTTTGACCCTCTTCTGGGGGCCAGGCGAAGGGTGAGGGAAATCATTTCTCCTGGGGTGAGCAGGCGTCATCCCTGCGCTATTGGGCTGGAGAAGCTTTGGTTTAGGGGCCAACGGGGGCTTCTCCATACCTGCAGAGTGTAGAACATACTTGAATATTGAATAAAATATCCTGTGTGCTTAACCTGGGCACGCACACACAATTGACCATCAAGGGTCTATGCATGCCTTCCTTATCATGTTTAAATTCCTTTCCAATCCAAGTATTGCGGCAGATTTGCCCCCTAAGAGAACACCCATTTGGAAGATCTATTATATTCTAAGAATATTCTACGGTAAACTGGCATGTCACGTGGCATTTCCTCAGCATTCTTTAATATTAATCCTGTTATTCACTCATTCAACGGAGAGAGGGTGCTTGGAAAATGGGCGTCTTTATGCTAAAGTTAAGACCCCATTCCCTCACCATTAAAGTTTGTGTTAAAAATCGACATCATCGATCTGACTTTCCATCTACATCAAGCAGCAAGTGTTTAGATGTCGGATGTTATGCATAATGAAAGAGTTGTTTTTCACATAGGCCTATCCCAAATTGCTCCCTACTTAATTTGACACAGCATGCAGTCCGATCGATCCATACATTCAGAATAGGTTTAAGTGTATAAAGCAAAATATGGTGAAAGAGCGTCGCAATTGGAGACAGACAAGACACAGTGTACCGCTCATGTTAACAATATTCATTGTAGGACTACTTTTAACATCAACGCCCAGAAATAACAACTTTGTAAAGTGCATGATAAATGGATCCCGACTCTGGCAGCGTCCCAGACGAAGAGTGTCTTGCGAAGGCAACATTGTCAATATTTACAACTTGGGATCAGCTGATTGACGTAATCACTTTTGGTTAAATGGCCATATAGAATAGGCTCCTCACCTGTGTATGGCTGCTTCGGATACATAAATCCTCAAGGAACGTCCAGGTTGGAAATCAATTCAACGGGAACGACACATTAGTAGCTATAACTTCCAAGTTGCAATCTTTCCTCCAGCGTTAATTGTTAGCGCAGAACTTTGGGATCTAGTAGAGCGAGATGACTAGTTGAGATGTAATCCCGAAACACCCTTCTCCCCTTCTCTGGACGGCAGTATCCCAGAGCCAATCACGTTAAGGTTTCGTCCTGTAGTCCAACAAGACACCACTAGAGGGCTCTAGGGTTCAACATAATGACGTCCAATGTAAGAAGTTATGTTTTTTTTATATAAATTGTATTGCATTACAAAAAAAGAAAGGCTATAACAAAATAGACAATCTAAGAAGTCATAGAACATAGTCGTGATTGCACAGACATCATCAAACTTAATGCATAATGCATGCCCTGGTCTTAATATACCTTTTCCAATATGCCTATCAGTGCGTGACATCACCTGGTTGAGCAATTCCGTGAGTTTGTGATTGATTTTATAATCGCGATTTCAACATAGTTTCCTTTTGTTTCACAGGAAATAAAAATTGATTTGATGACTCACAATTCCATATCCTCAACAAAAAGTCACACACTCTGCCATGACTGACAGCTGTAGCACACCAATTTATTCTTAGGTCATGGGGTACATGGCTGGAGACGTTTAGTGTCTGACAAGATGACAAGATGAGGAAGAAGGGCCACAGAACTGCGTTTTATCGTTCTCCCGTCCACCCTGATGGCTTCTCCTGTCCACAGCACAGATGATGACACAAAGCATAAACTTATGAGGTCGAAAATAAAGCCTTACATTACATTTTCACTACATTTGGGGCATTTAGCAGACGCCTTCATCCAAAGCTACTAACAATAAGGACATTTGTCAGAAGAAGGTGAAACAATATACCGCTGTCGGTAGGGTAAAGATGCTGATAGATGTGCAAAGCACTAACAATCACTAGGATAAAATGCTACACAACTAATTACTATAACTAAGTTTTACATACAATAAGTGCGTACATTAAGTGCCAGGACGCACATTATTAAACTACTTATTAAACACTTGAACGGGTTATTATAGTGTCACCTTATTTAAAATCAAATTATTTATAACAAAGATAGCACAGTATTTAGTGTACATCTTACAGAGGATCTGATCTTGAGTCGCCGTGTGCCTCAGGCGCGTTTCGCTGCGGTCCCGGGAGGTGGACATCGGCCAGGACTCGAGCGTGGAGAGCGAGTCTGCGGCCACAGAGCCCTTCAGCTTAGCGCTGTGAAAGGAGAGACCGCCGGGTGAACCAGAGACCGGCCACAGACCCCCACGCGTAAGCTGGATTCTTGCAAGGGCACAGCAGGTATTTCGCGTCATCACAGAACTAACAGGAGCTGCTAACGTCATTCAAAGAGCTTCAAAATGACATGAGAATAAAACTATTGAGAAATGCACCCAAATATGTCGATAAGAAGATAAGAAGAATAAGAGAAGTAGCAATGCAAAAATAAGTTATCGATGGATGTGGCGACCATCACTGAAAGTGTGCGCTACATTATTGAAACTTAACATGTGTATGTATAATTTACCATTATATAGACGGGTCTGAAATGACTACGAGTCTCCAATATGCTTGCTTTAAACAGTTTTTGTATATTATGCCACGATGCACGGCTAAGAGTACCTGACCTTGTAGTCTGCAGGGAGACTGAAGCCCAGCCTGAAGTCCCGTTCTGCTGGTGGAGATCTGCCGGTGGAGGTCCCTGACGTAGCCGCTGGAGCCGTTTGAGACGTGCTCGGCAAACAGCAGCTTCCCCCTGATGTACATCTGGGACAAGAACAAAGGAGGGTCTTATTTCCACCATTCATGATTTAAAGTTCCATTGATTTTTATTTTTATTTTAGTACGAAATTAAGAAAGCTGTTTGTGCATGAAATCCAAAGAGGGACAAGATATTTGTATCTGTTTACATAAATTGTGCCTGTTGTCGCGCGCACACACACACACACGCACGCACGCACGCACGCACGCACGCACGCACACACACCGCACGCACACGCACGCACACACACGCACACGCACACGACCACGCACAGCACGCCACACCACACCACCACACACACACACACACACACACACACACACACACAGATTGTTGGCAGACTGTTGGGTAAGGGTTATATCTCAATCATGCCGTCACTCTGCTCGCTCAACAGTGGGACGTTTGTGGATTGCAAGTGTGGCATTCCACAACAGGAACCAGAGTATCCTGTTCGTCATCACAGTCGTGGCCATTTCAAAATCTCTGCTCAGAGTGTGTCGGGTTTCACCTATTGTGTTGAGCCCCGTCAGAGTCCTACAGCTCGTGTATATTTATAATAATAAACTGTATACTGTTGAAATAGTTTTGCACGCATAATGTAATGTATATCCTGTATTGTCCCCATTTCTTTCTAGTTTTTAGTCTGTTGAGTCCGCAAAACAGCATTTCACTGCAAGTATGATCAATGGACTAATACCGTTTTTGAATCTTAAATCAATCAGTATAGTAATAGCCATCGGGTCAAGACATGCTCACAACTTCCCCTTGTAGAACCTGCCATTTGAAGAAATGGTCCGAAGAGACTGAGCAGTACCATGTAACATTTAGGAGAGCTGCACTGCCCTCTAGTGGTACACGTCCGTGTGTTCATGCGCATAAATCAACAGACAGCTGCTGTTCTTAAAGCGGCGGTTGACGCATGCTAACCAGCAGTGTGCCAGCAGCGACGCTGTGGCGGATCTGCAGCAGGCTTCTTCTGGCCGGGCCGGTCCTCCCTGCGGACACCTCGTACCTCACCAGGCGGAAAGAGTCCATCTGACACTGAGAGGAAGGGAAGGGGGAGGGAGGGAGCGGGAGAGGGAGAGGGAGAAACGAAACGGCTAATTTGCATTCTGTTTACGTTTCTGGACGATTAAACCCTGGGCCCTAAACAAACACAGATGTACCATGTGTGCTCCAATAAGGATGCGTTACATGTATATCATCATATCATGATGTGCATCGGGCTGAGCATAGACGGCCAATGTACAATGTACAACGATGTGTGTCTTTTTTTGTTTGTGTGTTGTCAATAGGTTGACAATCTTTTTTTTTTTACGTTGACAGAAAGTACCAAGAAACGTTGCACATTAACTGTAAGCCTACTCATCTCCAATACCTGCTCTTTAATGACATCTATGAAAATGATAATACATATTCCACAGACAGACAGACATAGAAATCTATATAAATATATAACGCCTCTAGAGCAGCTAAAGGCCCCCCCCCTGTTAATCACGACGACGTTAGACCGGGTACCCCCAGCCCACTCGCCGGCGATTCGAATCCGCCTTGCAGAAGGGTCTGGAGAAAAGCAATACATTTCTTTTTACTTCCGATACATTTCCTCGGGAGCCAATCACCAAGCTTGCTTCCCCCCCCTGGCGCGCTATTGGCTGGTTTAACACAAGGACGACAGGGAAGCGACGGCAAGCAGCCAATCGCGTACAGAGTCGTTTGAACTAGGCTCGTTGACCACGCCTCTTGTGCTGAAGAAAATGACAGCGCCCCCCCCCCCCCCCCGGCGGCGCTGTCAATTTCTTTCTTGAGCTTGGTCCGGCAGTAGCCAGGCTATGACGGCGTCCTACCTGAACGCACGGCGCGCTGCGTCTCCTGCTCCGTCTCCGGTGGAGCAGCTCCAGCGCGTCGTCACGGCCGCCGGGCGCGGTCACACACACCACCAGGACCTGCTCTGCCCCGACGGGGACCCTGGCCCCGGACGAAGGCGTCGTACTCCAGGTCCGTCACCAGCGGCATGGGCCCCGAGCTGCAGCAGCCGCAGCCAACCCCGTCCCTCGCCGCGCACCCCCACCCCTGCAGGGTCGCCCGTAGCAACGCTGGACACGGGCTGGAGGGGGGTGGCACGGGGGAGGGGGCCGCAGGGGGGAGGTCCGCTCCGTCGGCTGGAGGTCGTGCCGGGCTCGGGGGGATGATGAACGACCTGGTGGCGGCGGCGGAAGGACATGGAGGTTACCGTGGTGATGGCTCAACCACATGGGGGGTGGGGGGAGCCTCCATTCTGACCTGTGGTCCCGTAATACATGAAATCCCCCTCACTCTTTCACCCCCCATTCCTGTCGCGCTGCACTCTGCTGCCCGTAGGTGAATAAAAAGCCTGTTCAATTGAATAATAGGCCGACAGAGCTGTGGTAGCGAGTGCTGTCCTGCCCAGCGGCCGTGGGTCTTACTCCAGTCTGATGTTGCTGTGGACACGCAGGGCTCCGACCTGCGTGACCTGGGACTCCCCCTTCACAGGTCTCCGAGGTGTCCTGGACGCAGAGTGGAATAAAAATGACACGCATACAAACAATATATGGATATATTTTTTCTTCTAGAGTCAGATGGACAGGAAGGTACGGGAGACAGAGGGGAAGACGCGCAGTGAAGGACTACGGGCAGGAATCGAACCCCCGGTCGCTGCGGTAAGGACTGGGCCTTAATATGTGCGCGCTACTTCGGTGAACCATCGGGGAAAGCGATGGTGTGTGTGTTATGTTATAACAACATAACACACACACAACCATACGTAGCTTAAACTAAGCTAGAAAAATATTTTTTTCAGCTTAGATCACGCCCAGAACAATCAGATACTGATATAAACGCTAAGCTAACACGCTAACAGTGGAAGGAGGCTAGCCAGCAACTGGGCCCCTCCCAATCAATCAATCAATCAATCAATCAATCAAGCAATCAATCAATCAATCAATCCTTTATTTCACCAGGTAAGAAAATCCATTGAAGTTAAAATCTCTTTTACAAGATCGACCTGGCCCAGTCGTCCCCCGTGGCGGCGCGGAGCAGAAAGCCCCCCGCTGCGGAGAGTCGTCCGGGCGGGCCCGCTGTGGGGGGGTGGCCCGTCCGGGGGTCTTCCCACCCCGGGGGGTTGAGGGAGGGCGGGGCGGCCGCCAGCCGCCGGGCTCTCCGCGGGGCCCCTGGCAGCCGCCGCTCGATGTCCGGACACCGGAGCCCTGGAGGGGAGCGGGAGGTCGCGCATGAAAACATGACAGACGGACAGACGGACAAGGAGCACCAGCGCTGACCGTGAACCGGATCCTTCCAGAACTATTCGATAATGTCGCGTGTGCAGGACAATTTATCTCTCCCCCCCCCCCCCCCCCCTGGAACGGTCTTGGGTACTTGGTGCAAGTGTGTGACTTTTTGAGAACAAAGTATACCTCGGCACGTATAGTGTTACCAAGGTTGTGTATGGGACGCGGTACAGAGGTGTGTTCACCCCCAGACGAACATTTGAGGTTTCTAACCTTCATCCGGCCTCAATCCCCTCCCTGAATCCTATGTCATTCATCCAAGCCCCGACAGATAGAGAGATAGCCGGGGTACCCCGCTGGCTCACCGGGAAGGGGCGCGTACCATTAAGGCCCAGTCCTGATCGCAGCTACCCGGGTTCTGTTCTTGCCCGTGGTCCTTTGTTGCATGTCCCCCCCCTCTATCTCCCTTCCTGTCTATCTCACTGCTATCCTAGAGCGTAAAAATGCAAAACACACCAAATTGGACGAGCTCATTCGGGAGAAGTGAGGGATAGGGGTCTTCCTCGAAGACAACCCAATACTTAGAGGAGCCGGAGTTCGAACTAAGTTAAGCGTTTAACCCATCCGGGAGCCGGTGAACACACGGGGCACACCAGAACACCCGGAGCAGTGGGCAGCCACAGTGCAACGCACCGGGGAGCAGTTGGGGGTTTCAGGTGCCTTGCTCAAGGGCACCTCATCACCGGCAATCTTCCTGTTGCCAGAAAACTTGCTCCGCCTTCTTGAGCAACTGCTACGCCGATGCATAAACGTACATAAACGTACATAAACGTACATAAACAAAGCCCCCGTCTATCAAGGCCCCCGGCTGACCAGCAGCCAGGGGGTTAAGTGGTAGAAGACCCGGAGGTGGGTAGAGTACCGGTGGGTAGAGTACCGGTGGGTAGAGTACCGGTGGGTAGAGTACCGGTAGCGGTGCGGTAGAACTCCAGCCAGTCGTCCAGCGTGTTGCACACCTTCCGCTGGAGTCTCTTCAACTCCCTCTGCAGCTCCTCCACATGGCCACCTCCTCCTCCTCCTCCTCCTCCTCCTCCTCCTCCTCCTCCTCCTCCACCTCCTCCGCCCCACACCACCCCTGGCTCCTCCAGCCCCTCCACCATCTGGAACACCTGATGGCGCAGGGACGCCTGGCTTACGCCATCGTGTGCATGGATGAGATCACATGATGGATGGGGAGGGACATATGGCGTTTAGCTCGGGGTCCTAGCCCAAGGTGACTCAGCGCCTGCCTGTGAGGGGAGAATTCAGGGACTCCGGGACGAATCAGATGTAGGGAAAAAGATGGTTCTTTTGTTTGGTCAGGTCCAACTACTCCCAAAGGGAGTTTAAAGGTTGTATCAGCGATGTTGGGTGACGTCACTTCTGTTGGCCCCTCCCTTTCATGTTTCGTGCATCCAGTAGAAACTATCATGAACCCAGCGCAAAACCCCACAGCACCCAACCCTTGTCGGTGATTGGTTGGAATGTAATTTATTTTGGTTTTGAGTGGTTGGTAGTACTATTTGTTTTTGTGTACGATCTCGGAGCATAAACTGCCTACAGAGACGCGTTTGATGGCCTGCTTATGGGACGGGCAGCTAGCGGTTCGTGAGGAATGATCGGATGAATGCGATCATTTATGTTTCGGCCTAGAATCGCTGATACAACCTTTATCGAAGGTCAAAAATAAAGGCCATTTGGATACTAAAGAAAAGAGTGATACATACTGTACGATAAAATAATTCCACTCAATGGTATTGGCTTTGTAACTGCTGTGACATCAGCACCGTCGTCCTGATCCTCATCACAAAAGAACGAATGAAATGCTCTCACGGTTTGGACTGGCAGTAGCCTGTCCTCTGCACTGTGCCCAGGAACCCCTCTCTTTGTACGCATTGGATCCTTGCGGGACATTAACCTCTGGTTGGGCTTCACACACGTCTAGAGGATTACAACCAGCATGATTGAGGATTAAACGCTACCTGGAGATACTGTTTGTCTGCTCGTTGTTCACTCAGGTATTGTTGACGGTACCGTGTCTGTGGGCGGGGGCATATTGGACAGGGCCACGAGAGGAAGTTGGATTGTTTCTCCTTGACACTTGAAGCGGAGTAGGCCAGAAGCGCCTTTCAGTAGTTTGACAGAGATTGAATCTGAGACCTGTGGACACCAAAAGAAAGGTAAAGAAAATTGGAATGTGCTTGAGAATTGCATTTGTAGCCGAACAATCTATGCAGGAGCTTCAGGATACCAAATGTGTTTTTTCACAAGGTCTGCGATGAATTTGATTAATAGTGCTTCTGATACACATATCTGAAATGCCAGAAGCCATTGTGAGACTATTGTATTTATTGTTGTCCCTAATCATCCATCACTAAGACACATGGCACACCCCTTATCTCCGTGCACACTACCGTAGCCTATCATATAACATACTATCATAGGCTTTTGTCGGCCACTTGGATAGCCAATGGGCTGGATTACAAATATAGTTGGAGTGGGGTCCATAGAGGTTTAAATTGGTCTTTGTTTATTGGTTCTTTCAGACATGATTTGTAGTGAAAATATCTTCTTCTGCAGCTTAAGCCAAATTATAAGTGGAAAGAAACAGAGATTTACCCTCAACCCTCACCTGTATGAGAACCCTCTCCTTGGAGCCCGAACCCCTCAGCCAGGACCACTCTTTGGTCACGGTGCCGTCGGGGCCAAAAAGCTTCCCCCCAGCTCGGTCCCAAACAGCCGAGACGACCCCACTAGAGCCAAGAGACACGACCACTGCTTGCTGAACTTATAAACTTGAACTGTTTAAAACTTGTGATGTTTGTACAATGTATTGGAGTTTTGTATAGACAGTGTTTCGAACTTTCGTGATTTAGATTGGTTTTTTTTGTTCTGTAGGTGTGTTTATATGTCTGTGTATTGTTATTTATTTTATGTGGACCCCAGGAAGAACAGCGACCACAGCTGCGGAAACTAATGGGGATCTGAATAAAGATAAAGATAACTCGAGTCCATCATCAACTCTGTTCAGATATACAAATCATAAAAAACAGGAAATGGGGCTGATTGTTCGATGCGCTCTGCGTCATGCGCTTTCCTGTTTTTTAGGATGGAGGGAGGGCGGAACCGCGAACTCACCTGACGGCATGCGTGGCGGCCCCGCGCCCGAACGCGGTCATGCTAGCGATGACCGCGGGGCTCGGGCCGTCGCTGAACACGTTGGTGTAGAAGCCTCCGCAGGGCAAACCCGATCCGGTCTGGCACACCGCCACGCCACCGGACGGGTAACTGAGACGCGCCACCGCTAAGGGTTCAAGGGGGTCAGACGGAATGGCACGCACATGCACATGCACACTCGCACACATGCACACACAAGCGCTACATCGCCCTACGCTGAACTATATTTAATAAATATTTTGTAAATATAAAGGTTTTATTTTACCTAATTTTATCCCTTTCTCCTTATTGCAGCGTGGTCGGGAGACAAACGCAATTTCGATTCCTCTGTTTGTCTGGTAGGCTACATATTTCGCGTAATCACATATTTGCGGGTTTTGCGCGTCAAGCTTTTCTCACGAGAGAAAGGATACTAGACGACCGAGGAGCCGTCCGGGGTCCCGTAGTGCAGTTTCCGTTCGGACGGGTCCTCTCGGGTCACCGGTGGGATCTGGGGCATCCCATTGACGAGGACAAAGGGACGCTGCTTGTCTACGACGGCTCTCTTGTTTCTATAGTGGGACCGGACCGCTCCGTAGTGGCGGACTATGGGAGGCTTGTCCAGACCTCTCTCTCGGTCTCTGGTGGCTTGCAGCTGTCTGTGTGACGGCGGGTTCAGTCAATGTGTTGAACGAGCTGCTATGGGATGTGATGGAATGTGATGTATAGAAGGCTTTTGACGTGATGTATAGAAGCATGGCTTTAACCATCCATCGCAGCACATTTAGACGGTTTAATATCTCCAGATCTAAACCCTATACCTGCTCCTTAACAACATGTATCTAAGACCCCACTATCTATTGCTTCGGATGGAAGGAACGGCTAAACAACAAAAACAACAATAAAGAAACGATAGGAAAAGCACTATGCGTGAGTCGAATGACTAAAGACCCCAAATAGTATGTTAAAATAAGAAACACAACACAAAAGAACCCTGGGGTTTCAGCAGGGGTCGTCAGCGCTGATAAAAACAACGTGCCTCCCGACTCACATGGGTATCCGGGCGCTCTGCAGCCGCCGGAGCACCCACTGCCACACGGCACTCTTCTGGGGCTCCTCGTAGCACAGCCCCGCGGCCTCCACGATCCATCCTACACAACACACGGCCGTCAGTCCAGCCGCAGGGGGGAAAGATTGATGTACTGGGGCATAGTCGGTCATAACCAAAGCCATGCCCATCACAAGTGTTTTTCCCGAATTGCGGTTTATCTTGCTTATTTTGGCTATAGGATTCAAATGACAATGTCGAGTGTAGCATGAAGATGGAGACCCGACAGGGAACCATCGACGTGTCCATCGTCATCAGGTATAACATTAGACACCTTCGGGCCATACCTTGGTCCTTGCAGATCTTAGAAGACATGGAGAAGCTGATGCTGGAAGAGGCATTAGCTATGGGATCACAAGGGGATAGATATGAATATTTTAGGGGGCCCACATATTAAACACCCACCTTTCATTGTTGGTTGAGGAGGCCATTGCGCTCCACAATACCAGCATGTTAAGACTGATATGGATCTGCTTAACTGCTTATCGGTAGGCAGCACGCATTGCACCAGCGAGGCCATACATCATACGATAAAGTCTCGTCCCACCAAATGTGCCCTCTATCTCAAATAGTTTTTTCCCTTTTGTATTTGTTTATCGTATTCCCAAAGCATGTTTAGTGACTTGTGTGAAATATATGTATCTGATCGAAGAACTTGCTGTGCTGTGACGTGACCTCCGCCTACCTCTGTTTTTGTGTGCGTCAGGGGAAGAAGACCTCGTTGGCAAATCTGGTCGCGGTTTTGCTTTCCTTTCGAAGGCGAGTTTTGGAGAGGACTTCTTCTTTTTCAGTTTTCTCACGCTCTCGACGATGAGCTCCTTCGGCGTATTCCTATCGGCCACTTGGATATGTGATTTCAGATTCAGAGTGTGTTTTGAGCAGTCGGCCACTTGGGAGGGACTTTTCCCACTTAACACAACAGCGGTCAGATCTTGTGACGAGCAGTTGAGGATGTTGACGACTCCCCGTGGAATACAGCCCTCCTCGGACCACTGGTACCGGGAGAGAAGGGACTCCAGTTCCCTCAGCAACTCAGGGGCAGCATCCTTATAGGCTCCCAACGGATCGACCGCTTTATAGTCTGGGATCCTATCACAAACGTTTGGTTCACCGTTGACCGTGTGGTCTTTATTCTTCCCAATTGACCCACGTGACTGTGCATGGGCATTCTTCTCGTCGTCGTCTTCTTTAGTCAAACAAAGTTTGTTCTTAGAAGAGCTAGAATGAATTGCAGAAATGTTAATTGTAGTCAATGCATGAGTGATACAAACCAATTTAAAAAAGGATGAGACAATTGGTCACAACAAGGTCATTGCTCGTTGTAGTTCACCTAAGCACTGTTTCCGCCCAGCGGGCGCCTTCGTCTGCCAAACTAAAATGCAGAACGCGCGTCCCCGATGATCGATCCCGCGCTGTTGGCTGGCGATAAGATGCATTTATAGACCTTATTAAAAAGTAGGCCTACTATAAGCACACAACTTACTTCATCTTTGAATTGCGAGGGACTGTCCTACCTGGTCAAAGAAGTACAGCGGTCCGGTTTTAAACTCTCTCCGTGCGCCCAGAGAAGACATGATTACCCCAAATGCATCCAGTCCTTCAACGACCTGGACCCGAGTCCGGACTATGACAATATCGTTGACCTACCCATATGGTTATGAAACAGAAACGATGAATTATATGTGTTGTAATTTCTTTTTGACCTGAAACGTCCATCAGTTGTATCGGTGTTGCCTGGATACGTGCGCCCGCCGCTTTCCAAACGCCCCTTTAATAACCACACTACAAGTGATCTCCGCAGGACAGTAGCCTACATCTAATGCCATCGAGTAGAGTAGGCCTACATTGACATAAAAAAAAAAAAACACTTTGCTATCACAGAGAAACGGTTTGTTTAGAAACATGAACACCTACCCTGCACACTCTACTGCGCGGCCCAGGTGCGCCTCGCGGTCCGGTAACCGGAGACCGTGCTGGGAGGTAATTGGAAGGGAAATGTGCCTCAGCACGGAGAAAGTGGTCATCCTAGCGTGCATTGCAGCATCTGCAGGTCATCTGCAGAGGACGTGAGAACCGCAAAGCCGTGCTAAAATTGATTATTTGCATTTGTAACTGCATGTATACATGATACATGTATCGTAATAGATTTTATTCATTCGTTTGATTGTCATTGTGTTTTGTGTAGTGTTTTAAAGAAAATACAGAATAACTGATGTCCTATTCGGGGCCAGTTGTTGCGTTATGTTGTAGACCATCATTGGCTGGGACCCCTCAGTAGGCCTACTGGCTACACTTTCTGTTGTGACCACTGGAGGCTCCGAGCAGCCGCGGCGTCTGCATCACTTCAGCTGTCGGTCGTAGAGGATGGCGGAGCTACTGTCCCAAGTGGAGCCTGAACTTCTCAACGGGGTCGTCCCGACTGAGGAGAGGGGAGACGGCGACGCGGCGGAGTCAGTGAAGAAAAGGAGGAGGAAAAAGAAGAAGAGCAAGACACTCGCTCCAGGTAAGCGAGACGCATGCGGATAAAGAATCGTTGAGAAAAAATAGCGCAATATTTGTCCCCCTCTGGCTACACGAGAGAATAAGATATGCGGGACGGGACCCCTGTCAGCGGGACACTATGATCTATCGGAAAAAGTGAGATATTCTTTCTTCCCCGAATGAGGACGTTCAAACCAGTTTTCTTTTCACGCTGACAGTTTCTCAAATCAGCATATCCTTTGTTAATAATATTATACGATATGGTTGCAAACTCTAACAAACCTGTTAAATGTGATGCATTCTATGCATCCCTCATAATTGTAAAACATTATGTGAGGGGAAATGTCTACAGTTTGGTGCAACAAGATCACAACCACAGTCGTGTGAACAAACCAAAAAAAAACATTATGTACTCGCTGAACGATGATGGACTTGTATTTGCCTCACCACGTAAATACCGTTTCATTTCAAGCACGAGTTATCGAATTGGCCCAAAGTGCATGTGGAATGTTTTACTACAAAGCGCGGCCACTGAAGGTCTCGTGACATAATGCTGCAAGGTACACGTGTCCTTGAGGTGATTGATCCGCAGGTATAGGAAGTCATTATGCGTCGCGCCTGCCAACTTGTGAACACAGTTGATGCACTTTCTTTAAATGACTCCCAGCCAGAAAGCATTTACTGACATTTGTTTTAACTGTATGTGTGTGAGAGAACGTCTGATTGTGAGTTTGGTGTGTTGTGTTTGTTTTCATGTGTATGTGTGTGCGTTTGTCTGTGCGTGCTTGTATTTGCTGACATATCCATTTTATGTGTTGCCTTTCATGCATATGTATGTTTTTTTACTGTGTGTGTGCGCGTGTGTGTGTGCATGGACGTATGTGTGTGTGTGTGTGTGTGAGCGTGCGCGTGTGCGTGTGTGTGTAGTGTGTGACATTGCAGCAGGGCCAAACCCCACGGAGAAGGAGGAAGAGGACGTCAAAGGTGTGAGCGAAGCGCTCCAACAGTTGGAGGAGCAAACTCTGGAGGACAAGGAGAAAGACGAGGATGGAGACGAAGGTAACCCTCTCTCCTCCTCCTCCTCCTCCTCCTCCTCCTCCTCCTCATCATCATCATCATTATCATCATCATCATCATCCTCAGCATCATTAGCCTTAGCCTCATCATTCTCATCCTCCTCTTCATCATCAGCCGGGCGATGGGCCGAGCTGATGATGAAGACGATGCACAGTGTCTTCATCAGATAGGGGTGAGGAGTGGGGGGGGGGGGGGTTAGATGTACATCGTGGTGGATCACAATCCAATAACCGCCTCCATTTTAGAAGCACAGCAGCATTGGGATGTTGGTATTTTGTCAGGTGTAATTGTGTATTGGTCATTAATCGTAAAATTATGCGTCATAATGGGTAGACAGTGTTGTGGTTGATGCTAGCACAGTGTTTCTCACGAGAGATGTGACAAAGAGAGTCACTATAAAGGTGTATTAACATTGATTTAGGATTTTTGAGAAATGCCACTCTCGCGTCCTCTCAATATGGCCGAGCCTTGCCAACAAAAACTCCCATGATGCATTCTGATGTACAAGCCCTATTGTCTCTGTAACGTGATATGTGTTTTTGTGACACCTGCCGGGACGCCTGCCCGGTCCTCCATCCACGTCGCTCGGCTTACAACACGGGGACGGGAACGAAACCAATGTTTCGTTTTTGTTTTTGTTTTTGCTCCTCTTTAGATGGAGACGAGGGAGAGAACTCTGCGGGGAAAAAGAAGAAGAAAAAGAAGAAAAAGAGAGGTGGTGAGCAACTGCAACGCCGTGCCCCCGTCTGACGACAGAAAATATAGTGTTTGTGTCGGTTCATTACCGCTCCGCTCTAACCTCAACTCCTTGCCGCGCTCGAAAGGACTCCAATACGGCGAGTCAAACGCACTCGCTGTACAGCAGTATGTATAGACACACAATCTGGGTTCTTTGCATCGCTTCAGGCCAACCTTGAGCAAACCCAATTTATTCACGCTTCAACGCAATTATTACAACATCAGTACCGGCCCTAACGGTAGCGTATTAAGCTGCATAAGTGCTCCTCCTTGAACAGATTAAGCAATAATAAGATTAAGGACGTGAATGCATGGGGTGCTTTATAAGTTCGTCCGACTGTATAATAGGGATGTAAGTGGAGGACGTCTCCCCCTCTCTCTATGTGGGCCACAGCGAAGGGACAGACTGACCCCCCCACCGTCCCAATCTGTGAGCTCTATCCCGGCGGGGACTTCCCGAAGGGAGAGGAATGCGAGTACCCGCCGTCAAAAGACGGGTACGTGACCTCCCGGCTGCACGCCCCCCCCCCCCCCCCCCCCCCCTCTGTCTGTATTCTGATGGCTTCCTACAAGCCTGTGTGCATGTGTGTGTGTGTGTGTGTGTGGCGTGCGTGCGTGTGCGCATGTGTGTGCGTGTGTGTGCGCGTGTGTGCATGCGTGTGTGCATGTGTGTGTGGGTGCATGTGTGTGTGTGTGTGTGTGTATGCATGTGTGTTTGTGCATGTGAGTGTGGGTGCATGTTTCTGTTTGCGCAGGTGTGTGTGTGTGGGTGCATGTGTGGTTGTGTGTGTGTGTGTGTGTGTGTGTGTGTGTGTGTGTGTGTGTGTATGTGTGTGTGTACATGTGTGTGTTTGTGTGTGGGTGCATGTTTGTGTTTGCACAGGTGTGTGTGTGTGTGTGTGTGTGTGTGTGTGTGTGTGTGTGTGTGTGTGTGTGTGTGTGTGTGTGTGTGGGTGCATGTTTGTGTTTGCACAGGTGTGTGTGTGTGTGTGTGCGCAGGTGTGTGTGTGTGTCTGTGTGTGCATGTGTTTACGCACATGTCTGCCCCGTTTGGGGGATTTGATTTTTTTACTACGCAGCAGCAATTTGTTCCGACACATTTTCCCTCCGCGACGGAAAAGGGAGGTCCCCTCCCCAGCCCGGGGGGCCGCCAGCTCCCCATCAGATATCACATTACTCCACATCTGCATAATGAGTCAATAACACCATCCCCCTATCGCCTACCTGTCCGCCCCTTCATCACCCCCCCCCCTCCCCCACCCCCACCACCAACACCCACCACCACCCCCACCAGGCGCAGTGCAGCATGGAGGACCACCAGCGAGGAGAAGCGGGTGCTCGATAAGGCCAACGAGGAGATGTGGAGCGACTTCAGGCAGGCTGCCGAGGCCCACCGCCAGGTGCGGGCGTACGTCCGCACCTGGATCCAGCCGGGCATGGCCATGATCGACATTTGGTGAGATGTGAACGGGGCGGATTAAAACACCGCCTGCGTCCGAATCGGCTCGATTTGGTCACGCAAGCTTGAGGGAGTGTGACCCGAGGTGAATGCTTGGTTCAACGTATCACCTCAACTCCTCCTCATGGACCTTCAGCGGCTATGTCCCCCTAGCTTACTCAGCAAATACTCATTGTATACACACTCAAATACAAGTACTCATTAACCAGACCTTTTAATCCGAAAGGAGTTTAAAGGGAGTTTGACAAGTCAAACTTCAATTCACATTTTTATATATATGTGTGTGTGTGTGTGTGTGTGTGTGTGTGTGTGTGTGTGTGTGTGTGTGTGTGTGTGTGTGTGTGTGTGTGTGTGTGTGTGTGTGTGTGTGTGTGTGTGTGTGTGTGTGTGTGTGTGTGTGTGTGTGTGTGTGGCCGTTTGTTGGTGATGGTGTGTGTGAGTGCAGGTATGTGTGTGCATGTCTGTCTGTTATGGTGTGTGTTTTCAGGTTTGTGTGTGTGTGTGTGTGTGTGTGTGTGTGTGTGTGTGTGTGTGTGTGTGTGTGTGTGTGTGTGTGTGTGTGTGTGTGTGTGTGTGTGTGTGTGTGTGTGTGTGTGTGTGTGTGTGTGTGTGTGTGTGTGTGTGTCTGTGCGTGTGTGTGTGTGCATGCTTATTTGTGTTTGTGTGTGTTTGTGTGAATGCCAGTGTATGTGTATGCACATGCTCATGTGTGTGCACAACTTTAAAGGGAGTTTGACAAGTCAAACTTCAATTCACCTTTTTACATGTAATGATCCCACATCAGAGTCAGACCAAACAAAGCGCAGTCGTTTACGTCCTTCCCTCCCATCCCCTCTTTCTGGTTCCTCTGCCCCATGACCCTACCCCTCACCGTGTCCCCCCCCCAACCCCCGCCCCGCCTGGCGTTATGTTGCTCATGGGCCCGGGGCAGTGAGCGCCTGGAGGACTGCTCCCGCAGGCTGATCAAGGAGAACGGGCTGCAGGCCGGCCTGGCCTTCCCCACCGGCTGCTCCATCAACCACTGTGCCGCCCACTACACCCCCAATGCCGGGGACCCCACCGTGCTGCGCTACGACGACGTCTGCAAGATCGACTTCGGAACGCACGTCAACGGTACGGACGCAACAAACGCATCTGAATTAAACGGTGAAGATGAAGACGCACACGTGAGAGAATCATTTGTCCAGAAGTGAAGGCAAGGCGGGTGTCAGCTGGAAGCATTAATTAAGCACCCCCCTTTTGGGGGCGCACATCGCCACCCGTCGAAGCCCCTATTGAATGGATGCTGTGAGATAATGTGTGGACGCCCCCCCGGTGCGTCGCACAGCCGGGAGGATAACGTGTGTACGCCTTGACGCCCCCACAGGTCGCATAATCGACTGCGCCTTCACCGTCACCTTCAATCCCAAGTACGACAGGCTGCTGGAGGCAGTGAAGGACGCCACCGACACAGGCATCAGGGTAACACCGCTCGGGGCAAACACCCTTCCCAGTCGCTGCTCCATAAATTGTGGTCACCGCAAAGAGACTCAGGACCCGGCGATGATTTAACCTGTCACCAGTGTCACAGTCTCCCAGGCCCTACTTACCCGTGTCTGTGTAAACTCTCTCTCTCTCTCTCTCTCTCTCTCTCTCTCTCTCTCTCTCTCTCTCTCTCTCTCTCTCTCTCTCTCTCTCTCTCTCTCTCTCTCTCTCTCTCTCTCTCTCTCTCTCTCTCTCTCTCTCTCTCTCTCTCTCTCTCTCTGACTCTCTCTCTCTCTCTCTCTCTCCTCTCTCTCTCTCTCTCTCTCTCTCTCTCTCTCTCTCTCCTCTCTCTCTCTCTCTCTCTCTCTCTCTCTCTCTCTCTCCTCTCTCTCTCTCTGTCTCTCTGTCTCTCCCATTGTCTCTCTCTCTCGTCTCTATCTCCTCTCTCTCTCACTCTGTCCTCCATCTCTCTCTCTCTCTCTCTCTTCTCTCTCATCTCTCTCTTCTCTCTTCTCTCTCTCTCCTCTCTCTCTCCTCTCACCTTCTTTCTCTCTCTTCTCTCTCTCTTTCTGTCATATCTCTCTCTCTCTCCATCTCTCTCTTCTCTCCTCTTCTCTCTCTCTCTCTCTCTCTCTCTCTCTTCTCTCTCTCTCTCTCTCTCTCTCTCTCTCTCTCTCTCTCTCTCTCTCTCTCTCTCTCCATCTCTCCCTCTCTCTCTCTCCCTCAGTTTGCAGGGATTGATGTGCGCCTGTGTGATGTGGGTGAGACCATCCAGGAAGTCATGGAGTCATACGAGGTGGAGATCGATGGGAAGACCTACCAAGGTAGCGGTGTTATACTGCGCTGTTTATTTTGGGATTTAGCAGGAAAACCTCATTCCAAAGTGCCTCGTGGTGAAGGTGTATTCCTTTAGGAGCAGGTAGAGGTTGATCCTGCTCAAGGGTTCCTATACAGGGAGACCGGGCACACTGGGACATGTGCCCAGAACCTTTAGGCAAGGGAAGTGAAACCGTTTAACCGCTTGAGTACCTGCACCCCCCCCCCCTGCTCATAGGTGCTCGCATAGTTATTATTAGCCTGCATCCTTCTCAGGTGCTTCATGATACCATGAGTGCCGGGTCAGGCCACAGATCTGTGTTCAACCCCCCGGGTTTGCTGTGTTCTTTTGCAGTGAAGCCGATAAGGAACCTGAACGGCCACTCTATTGGTCAGTACCGGATCCACTCAGGGAAGACCGTCCCCATCGTGAAGGGTGGCGAGGCCACGCGGATGGAGGTGGGCTCATAACTCTCCATTCATTGGCTACTGGCATGGTACCACTTTACAATGAAGACACATTCAGTCATTAACTAACAGTTAATTAACATGAGTAAATAAAGTCAAAAGCATTATTATGTAGCATGAACATAGGGGTTTAGGGCTAGGGTTAGTGGGTTAGTAGGTCAAATAATAGTTTGTTAACATAAACAACATAAGTCAACGTAACACCATTAGCTAATGATAACTAGACCATAAAGTAAAGCGTCTTATTTACTGTAAGTGTTTGCTTAATACTGCATCAACAAATATGAATGAATCGTTTATTGTATACATAATGTTCCCTTATTGTAAAGTGTTAGCAATCACAATTGGCTGAGGACTGGGTCCCGGAAAAGGGAGAGTGCGATCCAAACCCAACGTTAATTTATCGACATGTCTGCAATCAAAGTCCTTCTTTACGGCCCGACCTTGATTATGCAATAAACACCCCTCTAAAATGTTGCATTACGCGTGCAGACGGACTAAGTGTGGGACGGCTAGAATTACAACTGAGCACACGGAACGCTCGCATTTACTGCTGCCGCAATCCTCCACTCGCCCCGTTGGGCGGTTTTATTACACCGTCAACGGCATTACCGGCCCTGTCCTGTATCGAGACCCTCAGGGGTAATAACACTGCAAGAGGATTGTGTTATAGAAACGATAACACTGTTAGAGTTAACGCACTCCCTGTCCTCGTGGTGAAGGGGGAGAGAGAGAGGGAGAGAGAGAGAGAGAGAGAGAGAGACCAGAGAGAGACCAGAGACCAGAGAGAGACCAGAGACCAGAGAGAGAGAGACCAGA
>OLKM01001769.1:17500-18937 GCA_900291075.1 Melanogrammus aeglefinus | reverse complement strand
GTACCTGATGGCGCTGAAGAACCTGTGCGACCTGGGCATCATCGACCCCTACCCCCCGCTGTGCGACACCAAGGGCAGCTACACGGCGCAGTACGAGCACACCATCCTCCTCCGGCCCACCGCCAAGGAGGTGGTGAGCCGCGGGGACGACTACTGACCCCCCCGGGGCCGGAACCGGACCCCCCCGGGGGGCCCAGGGTGACAGCACACGGCACATTATGCAATTATTACGATTACCCAGTGAGCCTTTGGAATCGCTCCTCGCTTGCGCGGCAGATCTTTCTAGATCATGTTTTAGATTTAGGACAACGAGAGAACGACTGCGGTTTGTTTGCTTGTATTTATTTTTATTTCATTTTTTTTCAAAGGATCAAGCCAAGTAGTTAGAAAGAGAACATATCGTAAAGCAAAGCTTAGCGTTGTCTTAGTTATACATTGCTGTACTGCTTTTAGAAGATATGCAAACGAAACCGATACAAAGATTAATGCAAAAAACACGATAAGGGCTTGGCCGACGCCCTCCCCCGATCGCGCGCCCATCGCGGATTCCGAGGAGAAATATTGAATGTTATGAAACGATTTATATTACTAGATTTCTTTGCTCTATTTTAATTTGATGCAGTTTTCTAAGTAATAAATCTGTATGAATCTTATTTTAAATCCAATCTCTTTATTTCATTCTGTGAAATCCAATGCTACCGGAAAAATCCAATACAATTTAGAATGAATTCTATCTTTCAGCCAACAGAGGGCAGTAGTTAACACATTATTATCCCCGCAGCTATATACATAAAGGCCAACGATAGCAAAAGACTTAAGTAGAATCTCACAATGAAATATTAAAGAAACCATTTCAGATGAAGAATGACCCACATATTGCACGGTTTCCCGACTGCCATCAATTTTCCTCACAAACTCCACATGTAGGACACACAGAGCAATATCATCACCGAATGTCTCTGGTGATTTCAGACTGCATTAGCCGCGGCATGCTTTAATACCTCTATGTCCTTTACATGTTCACCGCGGGCCCTCACTCTCAGTCGTGGGAGAGCTCTGCGACAAGGACACAGAAGAGGAAGGTGATGATGATGTTGATGCTGATGATGATGTTATATTTGAAAGAATTCATCATGTCTCGACACAGGCTGTTTTCCCTATTCCGTCGAGATGACCTGGAAACTATTCTTAACTCTGGCCTGGCTAAAATATGGCCATCTGAACTCAGCGGCTTGATTCCACCGCCAGGTTTGGCAGCATATTTATTTTAGAGTGTAAGGGAGCTGCAGAGGTTTCTCTTACTCACTCACTCACTCACTCACTCACTCACTCACTCACTCACTCACTCACTCACTCACTCACTCACTCACTCACTCACTCACTCATTCATTCACTCAAACACACAACCACACACCAAAACACGCGCACACACACATA